>LJOA01000193.1:693-76162 GCA_001513815.1 Ceratocystis eucalypticola | reverse complement strand
TGATGCCCACATAAGCCCGATGCCCATGTAGAAAAAACCCGATGCCCACGTAGTAGCTGCCAAAAACAACTAGGGAGGGGGCGCATAAAAGAATTGGGGGCGCGCATGTAGGCGGCGCCATCAGTGGACCCATAATTAGTAATCCAAAAAAGTCTTTTATTTTCCCATGCCATTCATCGTCAACAAATAGATGGTAGCTGTTAAATTCGAGATATCAGCAGAACTGCAAATATATATGATGAACATCTCCCCGGCAGCACAGGGGCTGTCATGTCTCGTGAAATTCCCTGTATTCGTCAAGCTTTCCTTCTTTTCGAAAATGTGATATTTATACTTGGGCTTATAGTCACGTACTCCTGCCTGCACGTCGACTTGATCATGTCCTGACATCATGGCAGCGGTGCCTGTTACAGTTGCTAACTAGTATTCAAGGGATAAGGACCTAGGCCAAGGTAGGAAAGCGGAGACAAGTGACAGAATGCCACTGAAGCAAGATATAGGAGAAGGGTGCTGTGAAGGTGCATTGATAGCAACTTTGGAGCAGGCAGAATGGAGATACAACAGCAAGAGAACTATCCACCATGTTTATTGACCTTGCGACTCTCTGCATCTCTTTTGAATGCCGTTTCTATCGCTTGTCTCGGCTGCCCTATCTTATATTACATCTTCATCCTTTGAATACTGACTAAACAACTATAACATATGTGGTTTATCACTGTCCTTTAGCATCCGAGCATCATTCAAGATCTAGTTTGACTAATGGCCATCAAATCGATCATCATCATACATTTTATGCATGTCACGTCGAAGGAAAGTCGCGTTGCTAGGACACTTTGTGTCAAAACTCTTATCAGGATTGGCAATGTAGACCAGCGCGAGATGATCAACTGCTAGAGCTTCCTCTCTTATCTTTACCTCTTGCCCCAGCGGTGAAAACCTCCCTCGATGACACTCTCAAGCAACGAAACTGCCCTCTCGACTTGACCATTATCAAGGAATATAATCGGTGGACGGAGAATCTAGGAATTGGTATAGAATCATTGTTAAAGCCAATATTTTGTACTCACATTCAACGAAAAGAATACAAAATCAAGAAGAGTCTAGAATTTAAAAACTTCATGTGAATTCAGGGAGCAGTCCCTTATAGTGCATCAGATGTGTGCTACTAATTGCTAAGCGCCTGAAAGCTATAATTAGGTCCTTCCGCAGCCCCACACATGACAAAGCCCTGTCTACAAGCGTCAGGACATAACTGAGCCGACGTACAGAAGTTGTGATTTTGCTTGAGAAGACGATTTTCCGCAGCACAGAAATTCTTTAGATATCAATCAAACATATCATCGCCTGTTATACTTTCGGTAAAATCAAGTTTAAATACTGCCTTCATCTTGCTGCCTCCTCTATCCTACTTAGGGTCTCATGGTGTTGACTTAACCCTAATGTGGATCTCGAGTCACAGGAGATCTTAAGCCCTCTGCCCTGGACTTGCAGGCCATTCCTCCCTAGTTGTATCCCAAAAAATAAACCAAGATGGACTCGCATATTGTCGCCATCCTCTCAGCCGCCGTTGAAGATTTTTGTTACGGATACAAGGCACCATGTTGCTAAACGTATAGAATCTTTATTGATCGGTGGGATGTAAAAGGAGCCTAACTAGAAGGTTGTGATGGTGTGCGGGGTGAACTACACTATGTTCCTGCCCGGCTTCACTGCCTTGTATATTCGGTACTAAACCCCAATAATTCTCTCCCTCGGTAAGTCTCTGATTCGAGTTCATTTCCACTCCCTCGCCCGCTAAATGGATTGTGTCGAGTCGAAATTGGCCAGATATTGAGGAAAGCCTAAATGATGCCGAGCAAAAGGTGAAGATGGACCTTGAGATAAACCGAGATCCAGTATCTGCAGCAGTCGAGTCTTACACCAAGCTCAAAGTAGATCAGCTTTCGCGGAAAAAGGGATACGACCCGGACGCAAAAAAGACTATCCTGGGGCATTTGCATGAGAATGCTAACGGAACGTTCCCATGGGATGGGTAGCCTTGGTGTGTGAAGAACTTTCGAAGTCAGATACGCGACAATGGCACACCGACGATATACTTAGATCGCTTCCACCTGGGCTTTATAGGTACATGCTAGAACATGTCTTCAGCTCGAGAGATGCGCAGCTCTGCAGAGAGATCCTGGCGACAGTCTTGGTCGGTTACCGATGCAACACTTTCGAAGAGCTACAGGCTCTCGTGAAGGATATCAGAAATTTGAACCGAGAGGAAATGGAGGATGCGATCAGCTTATGTGGCTCTTTCTTGACGATTCATGACGAGATTGTTTCTTTTGTGCACCAGTCAGCAAAGGATTACCTGCTGAATGCATCCTCTAGTCAGATACTACCTTCTGGCACTCCACACCCCAACCCTACATGATCTTTGTAAGATCATTAGACCTCCTCCGCGTTGCACTAAAGCGCGATATTTACGGCCTGCAGGTTCCAGGGTGCCTAACCAACGAAGTTTCGACCCCAAGCCCAGATCCATTTGCTTCTATTCAATATCCTTGCCTCTTCTGGGATGATCATCTTCATGATTCCTTTGTAGATATAGTAGCCAGTGAAGATGATAGAGCCCTGGCGTTCTTCAAAGAAAAATAACTTCAGTAGCTAGAGGCTCTTAGCATTCTATGTAGCATTCACGCTGGTGGTAGAGCATTACAAAAATTACAACTATGCTTGGTGAGCGAGCTCATAGTGAGAAGATGAATGCCGACAAAACGAGGAACCAACAATTGCGGCAGCATAAATCATCTCAGCAACCACAGAACGTTGTCAAAGACGCTCAATGCTTTCTCATATACCATGGTGGAATCATTGAAGTAGCGCCTCTTCAAGTTTATGCCTCAGCTCTCGTGCGCAGTCCTACCGAAAGTTTGATAAGACGGCAATTTCGTAAGGAAGAACCAAGCAGTCATTGAGGTAATGCCAATGGTTGAGAAAAGTTGGAGTCGTTGCCTGAGGACACTTGGCATGAAAGAGGTGTGACATTAGTAGTTTTATCAAATGATGGGCAGCAACTGGCGACAGGGCCAGATGACTGGACAGTTAAGATCTGGGATGCCACCACTGGCGCATGCCTGAACACTCTTGAGGGCCATAGTAAAATGTGACATCAGTGGCCTTTTCAAATGATAGGAAGCGACTGGCATCAGGGTCAGAAGACAGGACAATAAGATCTGGGGTGCAACTTCCAGCACATGTCTGCACACTCTTGGCGGCTATAATAGGCCGGTAGCACCAATGGTGTTCTTGATGGATGGGCAAAAACTGGCATCAGGGTTATGATGACACTGGTTCTGCGATCAGGAACGCCACTTCTAGAGTGTTCTCGCAGACTCTTTCACGGCTAGCAGTTACAATCTTGCTCGGATATGTTAACCCCCTCTGCAATTATGCCAAACAATCAAACTCACACCCTCGAACTCGACCTCCACAACTACAGCTTAAGCACCGATCGTGCATGGATCATGGAGAACGAAGCCAGGGTTCTATGGTTACCGCCAGGGTATCGTCCCATTAGCACTCTATCCACTGTAGAAACTTGTGTGGAGGTACCTTTCTCTAGGAAGTGCCAAAGATTGAGTATTTACTGCCGACCCTCAGACAAGCACGACGCCCATCATACCACTTGTAACAATCTACAGAACCTTCTTCATTGCCGCCTCCCATGCACATTCTCACATCGCCTCGAACTCCCAAAAAACTCGTTACCAGCGGTGATTTCTCCGCATTAAAAAGCTACAGCCAGTTAAGATCTCTACCAGCTGGCTATCGAGGGCTATCAAAAGCTTGTGTAACCATCTTGTCTAATTCCATGTACCTATATAGTAGTCGTGACATTTCGAATCTCTATTCTTTCTCATAACCAGCCCGGCTGGAATCACCCTTCACGCTTCCAACCAAGATCAGATACGCCCCAAGTTTAAAGTCTTCAGTGCTCAAGCGCTATTCTATCATTCATTTACTCGCTTCACGGAACTGCATCATAGACTCGGCCGTATCACCCACACATTTAGCCAGCGGAGTGTACGTCAGTCCAAGAACTGCCTTCGAACGGGAATTGTCAAAACCATAGGCCCATGCAGGCAACTCGTCGTGGCTGTCGCGTGGCGGCAGGTCTTCGTCCAGCTCTGGCAGTCTCTCGCGAATGGCCTCAGAAATAGCCTTATTAGTGAAGTAGTCAGCAACGACGAAGAAGCGTTTTCCAGCAGCCTCGGGGACAGTCATGGCTCGGACGTGAGCAGTAGCAACGTCCCGGACGTCAACGAATGTCACAATGTTGGCAGTGGGCTCAAGAGCGTGCTTCATCTCACCCCGTACCATGGCAAGAATGCAGTGGTTAGAGGTGTTGACCTGTGAAGGGGATGTGAGGAATCGCTGGACAGGGCCAAAGGTATAGGTATTATTGATCATTGAGAGTTCGAAAGAGGGGTTGTTATCCTCGCAGAATTTCCATGCAGCCCGCTCGCCAAACGTCTAGCAAACAGAAGATTGTTAGAATTAGGACTTGGCCCTGTCTTTACTCTATTAAAACACAAGAGCGGAGCAGGGAATATACACACCTTGCCAGTGCTGTAGGCGAAATGCGAGTTTTCCATAGCATCCTCCAAGGTTAATGGGGAGTAGGAGTCCTCGTTGTACATCTTTTCATGGTTCTTTATGTTCAAAATTGTTGCCGACGACGACGTCAGCACCACACGCTTGATAGTTGGGCCGTACAAGTGTGCTGCTCTAAGAATGCCTGTAGTGCCCTTGACGGCGGGGTCTATAAAGTCCTTTACAGGGTCGGAGCAGTTCGTGTGGTATGGCATGGCGGTGTGGATGACGAAGGCGAAGGGCGCGGATTTGACGGCCTGAAGCAGAGCACAGAGGTAAGCATGGGTACCTTGGGGATGAGGACAGTCGCCTCGCTGTGAATACATACATCGTCAAATGCATTTTCAGCCACAACATCACGAACAATGGCATAGTCAACCTGGGCCTGGAATTTCTCAGGCAGGGAAGCAAGAAGTATTTTTCCTTTTTCAGAAGATCGGACAGTTGCCGTGACAAGGTATCTGCATATAGCCATAGTTAGCAAGTCGGGAGCAAGTATCCATGGCTTCACAGGGCTGGGACTAACCCAAGGTCAAGAAGTTGGTCGAGGATGTGTGATGCAATAAAGCCGGTGCCACCTAGAGAAAGGTTTGATCAGAATGACAGCCCAGGGATGTATATATATATATAGGCGACGGCCACAAGAGCCCTACCTGTGAGCAAAACTCGAGCATGACTTGAAGGAGGGGGCATAATAGCAGTCGTAATGCGAGACCCAGAGAGGGAAAAGAGAGCGAGTGAAATGAGAAAGGTATGTGGTTATGAAGCACAGTAAAGCGAACGGAAGGAATAGTAGCAGTTGGGTTCCCTATAAAACAAAGAGAAGCTTACACAGATGACACAGAGAATCATGTAGTACGGAGCTCGCTTCTAGCAACCAGCACTGAAACAGAGGCAGCGAGTAAACATATGAGGAATAACTGGGTGGCATCTACGAAGAGAGGGGATTTCGGAGGTCCGGATCCTTTGCACTCGCTGTATTCCCAAGCATTGTCACTGGCTTATATTTATACTGCAGCACCCGCCACTTGGTCATGGTCAGCATGAAGGTCAAAGCAACACCAAGCCAAGAGTGTCGGCGATATTCTTTTCGGGGCAAGAATCTTTGCCGTGAAACAACCATGCCGAACACTGCCGCCGCAGAGAAGCCGATTCTGCTAATCTTGCCAATCCTGTGGTTTTGCCACCACCAGCGAATTTCTTGCGCTTCCACCCAATAGGGCCTAATGTGAGTGCCTCCTTGTAGTAGACATTGTCTCACACTACAGTTTAGCCCCCGAAGCCTGTCAGCTTCCCCCTTTCTTTTCCACGCCCGAGATGAGCATATTGCAACACCCACACTGCAACTTAGATCAGACCATATCCAGGGCTACAGACTAAGAAAACAAAAGGGAAGCAGAGAATACAAAGCAGAAAGCAAATCAAAAGACGAAGGGCGAAAAGCAACATCATATTGCACAGGGCTATGCCTAGTGCTACCCACGTACTGACTTACAGCTTGCTTAGCACAGGTTTCAGGGCTATGCTCTCATTATCGGGTAGTCACAGCACCACGCTACATGCATGAAAGCACAGAGTTTTACTTGCCATCACTCGTATACGAGGCAGGCTCAGGCTGCAATGCTCCAATGTGACATGTCAAGGGAGGGGCAGCCCGCCTGGCTTATGTGGTAGCCAAATGGGGTTAGGGAGGGCCGGCGGACCACAGCCAATAATACAGTGGGGTGCTCGACAACAGCAAGGGGAACACAGAAACAAGAATGGATATACAAGTAACAGTAGGCCATGTCAAACCCAGCCCCTATTCACTCAGTCTACTGAGATTATGTCAAGATGGCGAAGAAGAAAGCGCCTAGTGCTCAACAACGATCGCCAGTATGGTGGAGTGCATGTAGCGTATGTACCGTATGTAGCTTTGCAAAAGGCCGGCATAATAATCTCGAAAGAATCTAGCTTAAGGCAGCTTGCCTTCCGCCAAGCTTGATCTTATATAAGCTTAACCTTAGTTGATGCCTCATGCCATCTCAGCCTGTAGCATCAAGCATATTGATACTATCATCAACCGTTTCCATTACAACTACACCACATACAGACTCCCCCTGTTGCTGAGCCGTCCCTGACAAGCTAGTAGCTTTTTTTTTGCTGGCTCAGGGGTTCCGGCCCCTGACCACCTTTAGTTCTTTGACAGGGCCAGGATCAAGGATGCCCATTTTAGTCTTAGTCCTGGTGCTGCTTGTACATCCATCCATCCATAGTCTGCAAAGGATTGTGATGTTTTCGCCCGTATTGTATAGCAAGAACCAGGCAGAAAGGAGTCCATTAGGGAGATGGTGCATTAGATGCCTATATGGACCGGCTAGCCCAGCCAGTTCTCATATAAAAGAGGCCGCGGCTCCCCAATGCTCCTAGTCCTATGCCACAGGCTGTTCCCATCTCACAACTCCTAGTCTCCCACCATCCCCCAGACATTGTACACCATGATACTCGCCCGCGTTATCCGTCCCGTGCTAGCCTTGGCTGCTATCTTGCCCTGCGTAGCCGCTCAAGGCAGCCAGCCCGAGAGCCTGGCCGTGCGTAATCTACCCGCTGAATGGCGCGCTTCCCCTGGTATTGGCCGTTATGCTGGCCGCGACGAGTCCGGGCCCAACAAGCGAGACCTAACGAAAATAACGCTCAGTCGCTTGATGGGTCGCCAGGATTCCGCCACTTGCGACAGCGGAAAATACGCCTGCTATGGTAAGCAAGAAACATCAACACGCTATTTCAATGCATAGACAGACATTTCTAACACTTGACATTCAGATGACACCGGCTGCTGCCATGAAGACGAGGTCTGCTGCGATGATAGCGAATATTGCGCCCCACAAGGTGGCGAGTGCTGCAACGACGGCAGCGGCTCGTGTCAGACCGGATATACTTGCTGTGGGAATGCCTGTATCCCAGAGGGCTCATCTTGCTGTGACATGGGCACTTATTGCGCGGCGGGAAATATTTGTGTGAATCCATTTGATGACTATAATTCGGGCTTCTCTTTATGCTGCACAGATGACACGTGCTTGGGCATTGTGGGCGAGGATGGAATCACGACAACCCTCAGCGACCTTCCCGAGCCGACGCTGGATGCCTTAAGCAGCCTCCTTGACGCTCTTGCAACTCTGGATGGGTTCGATGATGAGGCGACAGCAACTGGATCTAGCGATCCCCAGACAACCGACGACATGGACGACGTGGATGATGAGGACGATGATAGCACAACTGCTACCATCACTGCTGCTTCCTCGCCATCGTCTGTGCCTTCCAATTCTGCTTCGATTGCTTCTGCTACTACCACTGGCGCCGATGCTGCACCCACTGTCTCTACTGTCGGCACTTCCAGTGCGAACGGCGCCAGCAGCAGTGGTAGCAATAACAGCACCAGTAACAACTCTTCGAATGCAGCCTCCATTGAGATACAGAAGACTGGCTGGATGCTAGCCTACAGCATGGCTATTACACTAACTTTCTGGTTGTAAATTTAATTACCACACGTATATATCGCATGTACATGACATGGCTCGCCCCATACTACTATAATATCAAACTAGCTTCATCCCATTGAGGGTGGCTCATCTCCTTTGCTCCTATCTTTCCCGTCTTCTACTGCCTTGGTGACAATTGTCTTGAGATAGCCCTGAAAGCTAGCAAATGTAGTCTCGTCGTAGCCTTCCGTCCACCGACAGTATACCGTTGCTTTTTCCACCCCCACCAAAATCCAAACCTTGAAGCCAAACACGGGGTCAGGGCCACCGTTACTAAGCGTAGTGTCTTCCCCTCTTTGCTTGCGTCTTCTATACGCCCTCGACCACACATTCTGCGCGCTTTTGCCTGTTGCACAAACGCGCTTCATATCCCAGCTGAAATCTTTCAGATCCAGGCCTTCCAGTGTTTCCCTGAGCGTCGTTGCAACACGCCACGGATTCACTCCACTCGGAAGCGACGCCACTTCGACTTCCGTCAGCGGGGGCAATATTATCCCCTTCCACCCCGGGACCTTCAAGCCCCTTGCCGAGCTTTGCGCTGGTCGCTGGGGGCAAAAGCTCCAGGCCACGGCCCATCGCCGAGTGCGCGATCCCTGCACAAATTCAGTGATAGCATAGTTGCTAACTTTGTAGTCACGCAGTTTCTTGACCAGTGTCTCCACACTAGACTGCTTCCCGAACATGATAGTATACCAACGCACCTTTTGTTGGAGCTCCAGCGACTCGGTCAGAATGCGCTCAGCAAACCCCGACTCGCCACCGACAGTTACCATTTCGACGGCAGATCCAGTGCATGCAGTCAATGGTGGCCGCAACTTTTTCTCAGCGCAGAGTTTCAGGTCTTCTAGCGACTCGTAGAACGGGGGGTTGGTCATGGTGAACGTAAGGCTGGGTAGATCGAAGTCGCTCAGAGCCACAAGAGGGTCCATTTGAGTTCGGGGAACGATGCGAATGCGCGTGTCAAGCCCGTTTCGCGAAACGTTTGCACGCGCATTCTGAATATTAAGAGGGTCAATGTCTAGATGTCACCCACATTAGCGGTCCAAGCCTAGGCCCCAAAAACATAGAAAAGAAAGACCAACCAGTGGCAATAAAGGACCACGGCCGCTGCGCGCAGCCTAGAAGGGGATATATGCAGGACGAGCCAGTGCCTATATCAAGACCAACAACATCGCTCTGGGAGAAGCCAGCGGGTAATGACGAATCAACCAAATCTTTAAGCCAGAGAATATAGTTGTGTCTGTTATGAACCTGATGGGTTATCCAATGTTAGAGGGCGGTACTCTACAGTTTAAGCACTGCTATCTTGTTCTTAATCCTACTCACCATCGGACATAGTCTACTCTGGGGCAACTCAACCCGAAGTCCAAAATCCAGGGAGAGCAAAGTCGTTGTCAATTGCATAACAGCATCGGGGCTGGAAAAGTTTATCGACCCATGTTTCAAGCTCCGAGGGGCATTAGCTGCTGGCCGATAAAAGCGTGTCTAAATAGATGGCGATGGAATTGCGACATACTAAGGTGCGAACGCTGGATCCAGCCCAGCAAGCTCGCGGAAGTTGGGCTCTGTCTTGTAGAGATTGGCAAATTTGGTGTCTTTATCTACTAGAGACTCGGGTCCAGGACTAGGAAAAGAATGGCTAGATTCCAGCTCCAGCACGTCTTGCCCATGATAGCTGTGCTTGCGTTTCGACATAGTTGAAGACGGACAAGTCGTCAAGTGCAAGTTCGCAAGTCGCGTGATGCTAGCACTAGGTTTCATGCTAGAGTGTACGGCGTATTATCGGCTAAACTTGATGGAGACAGATGAAAGGCTAAATTGACACCAGACAGCACAAAGTAACCATCAGAACACCAGAACACTAGAACTTGAGCCACCCCATACCGATGGCAGTTGCCCCGCGCTTGGACTTTACCAGATAAAAACGTAAAACTTGATTCATTCGCACTCACAGTCACACACAACTCGCTGCCCAATTCAAAGATACAAACACTACGCTTATTATATTAATCTAACATGCTGTATAGTCATCATTAGTCGTTACAAGGCCGATTCTCGTGATGCGACAATAGAATGCATGCAGTGGCAGCAAGGCTCTGTCTCTGCCATGCTGACACCCGCCACGCCAACTACCCTCATGCCCCCCACGCAATCACACGCCAACGCCAGCCGTCCATCACTGTCAGGTCCTCCTCTGTAATCATGTGCTGCCCACGTATAACCTTGTCATAGAGCTTTCGCACGCGCTTGTACATGGTGCGCGACACACGCAGCAAAATCTCGTTTTGAAACACATACAGCACGGCAAACAGAAACATCGACACAGATGCCAGTCGCTTTTTCACAAAGACAGAGGACTTGAGGTAGTCGGTCAGGGTGCGGCTACGCTTGAAGGCATATTCAGTGTCATTGGCCGCCTCTAGGCGCGGGTAGTTCTTGGCAAGCCGTCGAAACACAGACTTGATTACGGGAATGATAGAGCCACTGGGAGTAGTTAGCGCAACCTGCAGGAATAGCGACAAGACAAGACAGGAAATTCGGGGAACCCACGCGACGAGGCCGGTGAGCCAAGACCGGAAGCGGCATTTTTCGGACGACCGCGTGACCTCTGTAAGGTGTTGCCGCAAAGTCGCGAGGATGCTGATGGCCTGAGCCCTGTTGTCGATCATACGCTGCATAAGGGCTCCATCGTAGCGGTATGCATCGACCTTGGTAGCCTCAGTCACCAGGGTCATGTACTCCTTTAGACTTTCACGGCCATTACGACGCAGATCGGCAATGTCGAACAGCTCGTCGACAAAGTGATTTCCAGCCCGCGTCAGCGATGGCTGAGGTTGTGGCTGGAGAGACATGGCTGGAGGTCCGGGATAGGGGACCCATGCGGCTGATGGATAGTACGGGGCTGCATAGGGGTTTGCGGGCGGTAGAGGCCCACCGCCATACTGAGGGTTTGGCGGAGGCGGTCCATAGGCTTGACCTGTGGTCGCGTAGAATTGGGATTGGGACTGGGTGTGAGACTGGAACTGAGATTGAGACTCTTCCTGTGGGTGGGATGGCGGCACGTCTGATGCCCTCGTAGTTTCAGGAACACGTTGTGCTTCAGCGTTACTGTAGCCGCGACTACTAGTATAGATTTCCTCTGTGTTCTGCTGCTCCTGTTTCTGGTGCTGAGGCGGGGGGCGATTTTGATATAAGTCTGGCGTCTTTGGGGCTGGAATGCCGTGCCCGGAAATCGCGGAAGTAGCCTGGTGCGAGGCGTTGTGCAATGGGGGCGGCGAGTGGCTAGGAGCTATATTGTAGTTGCGGCTATCGTCATCGTAGCGGCCCCGAGACGATACCGAGGTCAGGCTCTCGGGTTCTGGCTTTGGTGATACGACCGTCAACGGCTGGGCGGTGGACATCTTAAGTGGAGGTGGAGATGCAAGCAGTGGGCGAGCGAATGCGAATGGGACAAGCACGGAGCGGTGGGAGACTCGAGAGAGAGAGAGAAAGAGAGACAAGTAGTAAAGACAAGGAAAAAGAAAGACCCAAGGCGAGGGAAAAGGGGGCACCAGCTTCAGGAGCAGGCCATTAAAAAGTCACAGCTAGATGATAGAAAACGAAGGAAAATAAACAGGAAAAAAATGCCCAAAAGGGAAGAGAAATGCGCACAAGAGAACAGAGATTCGGCACCTTGACGTGGCCACGCTGAGCTGTTGAGGATGCAGATATAGTTACATATAAGTAGATGGTTACATGCAAGTATCGCTGAACTAAATACCACACCGCGACTTCCTCTGTTGATGGGGTCCAGTTCCCGCCAAGGAAGGAGCAAAAAAGCTAGGGTACGCCAATATCAGGCGGCTGGGAGAATACTGGGGACAGAAAAAAAGGAAGTTGCTTTTCTTCTTAGGCCTTGTGTTGGATCCACTATTTGTCTGATAGGACCTTCAGGCACCATTTCAATGCCTAAACAACAAATAGTTTGCAATAATTCCAGCCTGCTTGAAGGGTTCTTTTCTGTTTTTTATCTCTATTTATTTTGTGGTTGGTTGCCCCAAAGAATCTAACAGGCGCCAGCCCCATTCCTCAGTTATACACCATTGAAATCCCGTGGTTTCTTGCATACTATCCAACACAATCTAGTGGCCCTGCCCCGTCCCCCACTGCTTCATGTTATGCACGAGAATGCAAGTGCGTATAACTTGTCAATAGAGACCATTAAAGGGGGTTTTGCAGCGATTTTCAGCTCTCCCACAACGATCCAACCAATCAATCACCTAACCCTGATCAACCCTACCACATGCGCCTTGGATCTCATTCAGCCCTTGCATGAACCTTGTTAGAGCATCACAAGTTGCGCTGACCCTGCCCTGTTCTTCTACCAGGCGGACTATGTCTCTCTTCTCCGATGGCTCTAGATAGTCCCACAGTCGTCGCAACAGTCCCATGCTCTTGCTGTCGCCCTTGAAGACTCGTGCAAACGCCATCACCAGCCCTTTCATCACATGGTCCTCGGGCCGTGAGATGCGCCGCAAAACCGCGCCTAGATCTGCCATGAACGTTCCCACCTCGCCGGCCAGGGCTGCAGAGCACCCAAAGCCCCGGTTTTCATCAAGGAGCAGACACAGTGCAACCACAAGACTCAGCATATTGCTACACGCACGGCCCGTAGTGGGGCTTTGGGAAAGCCGGTGATGTAAGCGAGCAGTAATGGTTACCAGGGCGCCATTGCCGTCGTGTCTGCCATTCCCGCTATCTGTGCTTAGCTGTTCAAGGTGGCAAAAGAGGAAGCCCAACGCATGGCTGAGCAGTACGGCACCGCTGGGCTGCAAATGCAGTGGCAGGAAGGAGGGAAGATCATCTGGCAGGGCAGCCCTGGGGTTCAGAGTCGCCGCGCGTGGGAGTAGTGAGATGCGGGGCAGATGCTCATGCAAGACTTCACGGAGAACGAGATACTCCATGTCGCAAATAGGGACCGCCACAAAGTTGGGATTGATGTCTGTAAACAGAGGGCGTGTTAGGGATATGGAAGTATGTCTGTCCTCGCCATTGTAGCAATAGTTGCAGTTGCATATCTGTGGCCCTGGCTGTCGCTGTTGGTGTTGGCAAGAGCTGGGATTGATACCAACATAAACTTGGGTTCTATGGACTCCTTGTCGGCCCCGCTCTGGCCGTGGTATATGGTGGGGGCATTGGAAGGCTGCGTTGGCAGAAGGAGCAGGCGGTCCCATGAAGGAGCCTGGTGGGCCTGGCCTACAATGCAGATGCGGTGGAGGAGGAGGGGGAGGAGGAGGGGCCGGGGCTGGACCCCAGAAGAAGCTGGGATTCATGGTTCGTTCGAGAGGAGTTGGCCGCTGTTGATGGCACGAAGCAATGGCCTGGGCGGATTGTAGAAATAAGCCCGGGTTGGGTTATACCTATGTAAGTCTCTGTTTGACATTTATACCTCGTCTGTGCACCGTTGCGTCACAAACAAACAAACAAACAAGCAAGCAAACAAACAAACAATAAAGTAGGAAAATGCCCTACAAGCGAGGACTTTGTCCTTGGGAACTTTGAAACAGGAAGCATCAGCCCAAGCCGCCAGTTACACCTCCAAAGTGGGCCTCCTACAGCAACCGAGGCCACAACTAAAAATAGCCGTGCTTGCCTATTGTGCATAACACTATCGGACGAGGTATAAGAGCTTTGGAAAGGCGTGGAGGTGAAGACTGAGAATATACAATATACGAGGGGTACTAAGGATTGGCAGTCTCAAGCATTGGGCATCCAAGGACCGCAGCCATGACTAGCTCTTCACCCCGGCTCCAACATGCAAGTAGTACCCGCTCCCTAACACTGTCTATGTCTTGTTTGAGGTTTGCTAACCTCTACACTAACTAGCTAATGTGTTCAACAAGCTGGCGATAACTATTATGCAATTTAAACAACGAAAAGAGGAACAAAAATAACGAAAGCCTAAGCCTAATTTCAAGTGTAAATCTCCCCCTCTAAAAATCAAAAGTAGCTTCGCATAGCTTCTTCGTAGCCCGGTCCTCCCTTCAAGTCCTGGTCAAACGCAGACAAGACACTGAAAACCTCCCGGATGTGCTGCATAGAGAATCTCTCCTTTTTGTTGATCGACAGCGCTTGGGCAGTGCTGATGGTGTTTTTGATCTGGCGGCCATTGAGATCCCACTTGCCCAGGGTCTCGAAGTCGTCCTCTGTAAACTGGTAGGGCGTGCCGGAGCAGCCTTCCAGCTCGCGGCTTGGCTTCTGGTCCTGGACCTTTTTGATAAACATCTTGAAGATGGCCTGGCGGGCTCGCGGCTGGAGATTATCGTATCTGAGGGCGATATGGATCCGGGACTGGAACGCATCGTCAAAAGTCTAGGCGACAGATGGGGACATGTTAGTTCAGTCGCGCGCGCACTACATTCACATCAAAAATGAAATCTCACCTCGACCCGGTTCGTCGTGAGGAATAAAATCCCCTGGAAATACTCTAGCTGCCGCAGGAAAATGCTGACTAGGGCATTTCGGTTGATGTCATGGAGATTGCGCTTCTCCAAAAACACATCGGCTTCGTCAAGGAGAAGAATAGCGCCCCAAGCGTGGCATATATCCAGCATCTTCTGCAACTCACCCTCGAGACATCGGGAATAAGTCCCAAGCTCGCCGGCTGAAGCCATGTACAGTGGGCACTTGAGCAGCTCCGAGATTCCCTCTGCTGTAAGGGTTTTTCCCGTGCCCGGGGGCCCGTGGAGTACGGCTAGATTTCGAAGTGGTGTTAGTGTCTTGATTGCTCTTGGCATATTAGAGTTTCATTGCGGCTTCTAGCTGCCAACTCACCAACGAGACCCTTTCCTTTCCCTAGGATGACGTCATCAATGCTATCGGCGGCGTTGTACTTGTGCGATTCCACAAGGGCTTTGATGATGCTCTTGGTTTTGGGTGCAAGAACAAGCGATTCGTAGGCGTTTGCGTTCCACTGGATTTCCGAAATTTTCGAGACGAGGAACTCTAGCCACAGCTTCTCTGAGAAGGAGAAGCCAAGCAGAAGGGGCGAGGCAATCAGATAGTCCTGGTCGGAAAAGACGGGCTTCTTCGGGGCCGCGGAACCATGTGTTTTGTGCGTCATTTTGTCTTGGTCCTCTCCTTCCGCCTCATCCTCCCCATCCTCCCCATCCTCGTCTTCCTTCTCTTGCTCTGTTTCTCCCTTGGCCTCGTTTTCCTGGAAGGAAGACTTCGCCTTCCCAGCAGTGTCACCCTCTTTCAAAAGCTCAAACTTGCGAGCAGAAGCTTGGGGATTAGTCCTGCCGTAAAACTCATCCAGGCGACTATTCGAGTTGTTGGCCGAGCCATCTTCGACGTCGCTAGATTCCTCTTCCCCGTAGTCGTCTGCCGATTCTGTGGAACCGTCCCTCTGCGGAATATTGCAAGAATCATAGTTCGGATTGATGCGGCGATGTGTGGCAGCATCGACCATAACACGGCCTTTAACATTGACCCGCAGAATATCGTTTTTGCGCTTGCAATAGGCCATTCCCTTGTACTCCCTATAGTTGACGCCGCACAGATCGACAAAGTCTTTGCCCCGAGCAATGAGCTTTTCCGTGATGACGTCCTTGTGCTTATGGAAGCGGAGCGGGTACACGGGGAGACTGGTGATCTTGCGGGCTCCATGGAACTCATCGATCCTCTCCTGCATAGAGCAATGGCCGAAATGTTTGCCATTGAAATCCAAGTATTTGCCGCTCACGAGCCAAAAGGGGCCCGAGTTGAAGTGATGGAGCTTCTGGCAAGATCTTATTTTAAAGGCCCGGGGGCTATCGTTCGAGCCATATGTAGATGTATAGGCAATAGTAGAAGGCTTCCATAGCGCCCAAATCAGGTCAAAGGTAATGAGGCCATTGGACAACATGGTGGCAAGGCTAAATAGAGAGATGGGCGATGAGAAAACGAACGTTTGGAGTAATTATGATGTTGCACGCTAACTTACCTCTTTTTCAGGGACGAGTAGTCCTCGTTGACGTACGAGATGAGCCACTTGAGATGATCTATCTTGGTACTGAGCTTTGCCTTATTCTTGCGCCGCTCCTTGGAAGTGTCCCCCTCCGGAGTCATTTGCTTGAGCTCCTTGGCATACTGCTCAAAGTCATCCAGATATCTATGAGATAAGCGATTAGTTAACAATACGGAACACGAGAATGCCAAAACGCTGGAGCTAGAGGTCTCAAAGGGGATGTGGCAAACGGATCTCACAAGAAAAGAGTGTTGGGATTCAGCTTGGGAACGGAATCCATCAGATTGACGCCTTGAATATTGCCAATGACGTGCCGGGCCACCTCCTGTAGAGGCTTGCTCATTATATGGACAAGCGTAAACTCGTATCTCCCATCTGTGTCGAAGCTACGGCAAACTTGGAACGCGTATTCCGGATCGTCTTTGTCCTCGACAACAGCCTCTTTGGTTTCCTGCAGCTTGAAGTTATGCAGGTTATTGTCCCACACACTGTCAACGCGACGGTAGCCCTTTTTACTCTTGTCTTTAGGCTTTGAGGCTTTTCTTGTTGCTCCCTTTTTCTTGTCGCTTATTGGTTTCTTGGGAGGCGGGACACGGGGCTTGTCTAGGGCCAGGCCCGGACGTTGTGGGGTAGATGTTGGAGCACACCCGGAAATAGGAACAAGATAATAACCTTGCGGGGTAGCGGCTGTAGGCGCTGGAGCGGTTCGAATCTCGAGTTGCTGCCGCAGCCATTTGACTTCGTCCGTGCCTTCCTCCTTGGCCTGTTCACCGCTAGAGCTAGCACCTGAGCTGGTATTCGACGTCGAGCTTTCTGATGAGGAATCATCATCGCCGGCCGAACGCAAGGCTTGTTTGCGAGTGCGATGGGTTTTTTTCTTGTCCGAGCGCTTGCGGTGACCAAGGCGCTTTTCCCTCTTCGTCTTTTTGGTCTTGTTTCTTCCAGAACGGGAGTCAGACTCGGCCTCGGAGCTAGACGAATCCCCAGAGTCATGACTCTTATATTGGATGCTAGCGGAGGCCGAGGAGCAAGAGTCGGAGGAATCATAGGAATAGTCTGTCTCGCGGTCATCGCCACCATCGATCTTTTCGACAGCTTCTCTCCGCCGCCGCCGCTTCACCTTGGAAGCCTTAACGGGGTTTTTGGTTTCGGCGGCTTCAGAAGGCATGCTTAACGAATCGTGTGTATTGCTTGGAGGTGTTAGGGCGACTTCTGACGAGGTGTTCTCAGTTGAAAGATCCTTAGCAGAAAGAGATGTATCAGGCAGATCCGAGGCGAAAGGGGCAATGCTGTTAGAGGCCATAATCTGTACAAACGTTAGATAGGATAGAACGACAAGTCGGACAGTTTATTTTTAACGTGCCTGTTAGAGTGAAGCTTTGTCTTTCTTTCTTTCTCTCTCTCTACAACTCTTAGAGAGTACTAGCAGTTGGTGATACAAAGCGGACAAAGGCTTGAAGCGTGATTTAGAGTGAATGGTGAAACACAGTGAAAGTTGAAATGGCGGAATGGCTAGGTGAGTTGGCTTGCCACGTGTAACCCAGCTGTTCACTCAATGCTGTTTTCAATAGGTTATCTGGTACAGCACAGAAAAGAGGGGTGAGGAGAAACAGGCTTTTGGTGTCACGGGATCAGCGGGCTGCCTGACACTCTTTATAAGCTAACCTGGCTACTGAATAGAGCCTGGGCGGCTATTCAAGAAGCAATCAACTGATTACTGGATTGCTGATGAGCGTTTTGCTTGCTGGTTATGTAGGCCCATGTCACCTGGGCAGTGAGGTCATGGCAGGCTTGTTACTGTCTGCCTGCCTGCCTGTCTGCCTGTCTGCCTGAAACCAGGCTAGTGAGGAAGCCATATATGTATAATACATTATGCACTTGTCCAGATATATATGTAAAAGCTACATGGACTTTGCCAATTAGAGCAGCACGGTGTAAATATGGGTGAAATACGGCGCTGCTGTGATATCTACGCATGAAGAGGTATACTTGTGCTGGACGCGCCGACTTTAGGGGGCACTGTGAGGAGTCTGACAAAGTACGGAAAGTTTTTTTTCTAGATCTCGGCTCGCCATCACATACAGGCATGGAGAAACATGCTACGTGCATTACCTATCTGCATATGAGTTGGATAGGCCTCTTCTGTAGCCCTGTTAGTAATGGTAAATTAGCCGAAGCCCAGTGCACGGCGAGAAGCATGGGGGTTATGAATTGTTGTTTTCCCTCTTTCTTTGTTGCTTTTTTTTTTCCCCTATCCTAGCTCATGCTCTATTCAGTCGGGCAATAGTATGACGGAGCCTACTGGAGCCTACTGCGCTCAGGGCTAGAGCCTGTAATTTTCTTGGCTGGTAGGCAAGCCAGTGAGGCGGGAGGGAGCGCAAGCACATGTACATTCAGTCCATTTACGTCACAAAGTACAGCAATGGCTTGCTTATATGTTGCATTGAACAACAGCCAGTCTCGCAAGCCAGAAGAGAAGCAGGGAGTACGAAGTAGTGGAAGCCGGGAATATAGCAAGACAAGGAGAATATGGGTGCCGTTGAAATAGATAAGAGCCTGTGTAACACATGCGCACGAACACAATCTTAGCAAGTGCTCTATATATATATATATATACACGCATAGTGCTAGTGTATCACACTCAAATATCTGTAGTACAGTCCATGACGACTGTCGACTCCGCAGTACTATACCCATGCGCAGCCTAGTTGAGCGGTAGACGCATTATGTCACTGGTTAGGGCTTAGTGCTTAGTTGGGTCAGCAGGGGTTGTGGAAATTTTGACCCTGTGACGTGTGATGACTAGGATGCCATGCATGTCGAGCAGGGCTGAGGGAAAGAAAAAAAAGAAAAAAAAAAACAATGAAGCAATGAAGCAAAAGATGTTCCAACGACAACAGCCATGGCGGGCGGTAACTGAAAAGGAATATGTAGCACGCTCAAAAAGATAAGAACAATGATGAGTTGGGCGCGATTCGAACGCGCGATCCTTTCGAAACTGTGGAACCCTTCTCGGGCATAAGGGATTCAAGTAATGCCTTGAACACAGCGCCTTAACCACTCGGCCACCAACCCATATTGTGTGATGCTTGGGATATGTCGCTTAGGAGGCATTAAGAGGGAAACTGGGGTGTGGCTCAAGTTTTTTTTCTTTTTTTTTGCTACGAAATAACAACAGGTGGAAGACGTCAAGTAATACAATAAGCCCTATTTTTATCATGACTATTATGTCGTATTCTTTTTCCTGTCTACTCACTGTTATCTCGCAGCAGTACGGCAGCGTATTCCGGACGGGAGCAGCTGGGGCTGATGTCATCTTCCAGTGCGACTTAAGATGTGGCTCGCCTTTTTTTGATACATTAAGACATGCCCGAAGCCCTTCCTCCCTGTCTTGATAAGTAACAAGCGTGCAAGCAATTCCGCTTCCCCCACAGCCAGTCTTGCGGAAAACAAATCCTGTCCAGAAACCCGGCGCCTTTTCATGTTAGTTGATCTAGTACTCTAGTCCAAGTCCAAAGCCCTGTCTCTGATACGGGCCATGTGGTGGATCTTGAGCACAAAGAAATAAAATACAATAAAGTTCGATAAAAATACGTTGCTTGCTCTCCTCGGTTGTTTCTGCTGTAGTTGGCCCAGACATAGCCCTGACAAACTTTGATACATAGTCTTCAATAGCGCCTAGCCTCCAACAAATACCCCCCAGCTCAGTTAGATGTAGATCCAACGGCATTGTCTTAACTCGAGCTTCAATTTATTAAACGGGTATGGGGGATCATCAAGACCAAACAACGCGGACTAGCCTTGGCTTTAGGTTTGAGTTGAATTGGATCGCATGATCATAAGATCAGCTAAAGACTGTAGAAAATTATGGTGACAACTGAGCCGCCTACGCTTGTTAAGGGTTAGAGGTTGGGCCTGACCCTAAGAAGCAGAAATAGCAGCTTTTTCTTTTACGAGAACCTAGATGTTGAGCGTTATTCAGGGATACCGCAAGCGTATCGCTTTTATGTTTTAGGCCCACATCTAGTGACGATGTTTTTTGATATATACTATACTAGTTACGCTTTGCTAGCACTCACTTGTCTGAATGAGACACTTGTCTAAGTGAGTGACTTTTTAGCTAGCATCTACAAATGATGACGGAGCCGGTAATGAATCCTTCACATAACCAACTCCAAAAACTTTAAACAAGAGGCGGATACCCTTCCACTACAAGTTGATGGATCAAAAGACTGGTGAAGGAAGGCTGTGAAATGACCGATAACGGAAGGAAAAAGGTCGTATATTGGCTAAGCCTCTATTTGAATAATAAAGGCAAAGCTAAGGGAGGATAAATTGTCTCTAAACCAGCAATAATCTACCGCACGAGAAGAAGAAGTGCAGTAATCTGCATTTTAGCAAGACACTCTATTAAGTACGGATCAAGAGCTGGGACTGTGAATTAATATGGGTCTTATAGACTTTTTATCTCATGAATGTGGGGGCTCTATAGTGGGGTGGGCCTGGGCCGTGAACCTTGATCTTATTTCATTTTTATCTTGATAGACAAGAACAAAGATAAGTCCCGCACCGCACTACTTAACTAAGAGAGACTTGGCGCCATTATTATATATGAAACGAGCTTTGATAAAGCTTTGTTACTCTTCTTTATTGTTGTTGTTTGGTAAGGGTTTGCCTATCGGGAAGCAGTAGAGCTAAACCCTTGATAAAGTAAAAGCAATTACTTAGATGTGGTATCATTAGCTTGGCTTGGGAGAAACAGAGATAACGAGAAGGGCAAAGGGAAGGAAGCCTTACACTTTTGTAGGATTATTCTTTGCTAGTTGCTAGTTTAGCGGTCCTAGTTGAGCTGCCGCAATTCCGCAGCCTCGTCTTTCTTCCCTTTTTTTTTCCAATTCCTAGCCCTATCGTGACCTCTCCAATTATTTTCTTCTCCGTCTTCTTTTCTAGTGAACTGCTAGTATTTGGAACAAAAGTCTGCTTGAACAAGACAAAGCTTCACCCACAATGTCTCACGAACATTCCCACGAACACTCCCACGATCACGGTGGCTTCAATGCCCAGGAACACGGCCATTCGCACGAGATCCTAAACGGCCCTGGAAGCTACCTTGGCCGTGAAATGCCTATTATAGAGGGTCGTAACTGGACCGAACGGGCCTTCACCATTGGCATTGGCGGGTGAGTTCTCTGCAAAAATGATAGGCTTGCCCTTGCCCGGCTTAATGTATCAAATGAGACGACACCAACTTTAGCTAACCTTCCCTTCTGATTGGTAGACCGGTTGGCTCTGGAAAGACCGCCCTCATGCTTGCACTGTGCAAAGCTCTCCGTACCAAGTACAACATCGCCGCCGTGACCAATGATATTTTTACGCGCGAGGATGCCGAATTCCTGACCCGCAACGGAGCTCTCCCAGCCGAGAGAATCCGGGCCATTGAGACCGGCGGCTGTCCTCATGCGGCAGTCCGTGAAGACATCTCGCTGAACTTGGGCGCGCTCGAGGACCTGCATGGCGAGTTCCGCACTGATCTCCTGCTGATCGAGTCGGGTGGTGATAACCTGGCAGCCAACTACTCTCGAGAATTGGCAGATTTCATCATCTACGTCATTGATGTCAGTGGCGGTGACAAGATCCCTCGCAAGGGTGGTCCTGGAATCACACAGAGCGATTTGCTTATTGTCAACAAAACTGATTTGGCCGAGGCTGTCGGTGCTGATTTGGGAGTCATGGAACGGGATGCTAGATTGATGCGAGAGGGCGGCCCGACCATTTTTGCCCAGGTGAAGAAGGATGTTGGTGTTCAAGATATTGCCAATCTAATTCTTAGCGCCTGGAAGGCTAGCGGAGCTGAAGAGGTTGCCCGGTCTCTGGGCGGTCCTACACCTACCGTATCCGAGTAATTGGGTATTGGAATGAAGAGCAGCAAAAGTAGAATTGTCTGTAGCGTAGTGTTGCTCTATGTATGGGCGTACATGCGCTGCATTCTTAGCAAACAGAGATGTTTTGATTCCCGTGGCTGGCCTTGTCGTTGTACTGGGCTCTCAGGCCCTTTTATATTCAGTGCAAATCTGAACTTCTCGCCTCACATAAGCCGAGGCTCTATCTAAACCAGAATTCCCATCAAACAAAGTAGCTGAAGCTAGGAAGCTAAAGCCAAATACAGAAAGCAAGAGCAAAAATACAAGCAATCCTAAACAAATGAACCCATAATGATCGTACCCGGTCGTTATCCCTTGTGCGGCTTGAAAAGAAAATCCCAAGAACCCTTTTTTTCATCCTTTTTTCGCCTATATTTTGTTTGAACTTTTCCTCCCTCTCCCCTTTTACTCTCTTACGCCCTTCTCCCCATGGTATCACTTCTTCTCAAGTGGTTTGCACTAATTCACATCTCCATCTGGTCATCACCGTCGTCGTTATCACCCTTTCCATTGGCTACTGCTCCAGAGAGAGACCCCGTCAATGGGATGGCCTTGCGCGGGAACACTCTCTTATATAGACTGACACCCACAGCATCCTGAGGGTTGATCTTGCTGTCAAAAGTGGCTTTGAAGTAACCGTGTGTGCCGAGTGTTTCCTTGACGAAACCAGTTCGGCCTCTCTTAGTCCACAACGGCAGGGCTTTGAACCACTCCACATCCTCCTTGTTGAAGAACATGTAGCGGATGGTTACCACTCGCTTGTGAATATGGTACGGGTGGCCAGTGAGAATTACTCTCTTGGCAATGACTCTTGTTGTAGATGGTGGTAGGCAAGTGCCTGTTGCCACTAGGGTCAGGCCCGAGCTGCTGGGGATAGCTGAGCTTTCAGCCACGTTCTCTACATCGGCCGTGCGCTTAAAGAACAATGCTGGCACAGGACCCCAGGTGACAGGCCCTGTGAAGGTAGCCACGGCGCTTTGTCCTGGATGTAGATACCGGGCATATTTGTGCACGTTATTAGGAGTGTTGCCTGGTTGTGAGAATAGAGGCTTGATAATAAAACGGCGAGCGCCGCATTGCATAATCAGTTCCTCCTTGGACTTGATCGAAGTTGGGTATTCGGAGCTGAGATTAATCAGCACATTGGAAACCGTCTGCTTGTGTTCGTGGCGCAGCAGCGAGAAGAGCGTCACAGGGTGCAGAGCAGCGCTCGGGAGCGTCTTAACATGCTCTGGAATAGCGCCACTGATGTACACACTGACTCGTGTGCCTGGGGCCACGCCGCCAACAAGAGCCTCACGAGTCACGCGCGATCTCGTGCCTTGGTAGTCAGAGACACGCAATAGACGACGCCAGTCTTCAGGCTCGTGGGCACGGTCCTCATCGACAACCCACTCGCTGGTACGCAGGGACTTGAGACCACGGTATCGAGACAAACGCTCCCTAGCTAGGACGTTGGGTGAGAGTTCAATTTCATCAGGAAACTCTTTGTCATCCTCCATCTCAGTTCGCTTTAATTTGCGGTAGGAGGCGAGATCGGCAGCATCCTGCTCCTCATCTGGCTCAATGATCATTTCGGAGGCGGGGTACTCAGAAGGGGCACCCTCGGTCATGGCAGGCTCAGCACGACCCTCGATACCGTCCTCGGGGGCGGCTACAGACTCGTCGCTACTGTCCTCCGCGTTGTCCATATCCATATCTTCCATGTCAGAGGCTGAGTCATCATCATCGGCGTTGTCTTCAAGAAACCAGGCTGACTGGTATTTGGAAGTGCCCTTGGGCACCCTCTTCTTGACGGTGTACTCTTCCAGCTCCTCCTCGGAGAAGTAGTGGTGGTCATCTAGTAGAACACCCTTTTGCTGCTTGGGCTCTGTCTGCATGTCATCGTCTTCCATGATGATTTCTTCAGGGGCTAGGTCTTCAAGGGTATCCTTGTCAGCTGAGGGGACATCCAAGATAGCCTGGGGGCTAGTGGCGGCATCAGCGCCCTTGCGGTTTGTTGGACGAGGGGCAGCGACAATCTGGTCAACCTGGAAAGTGCCCCAATCGCCAATCTGAACCAGGCGGTCGGCCTTGAGGCCCTTTCCTCTAACCACACCGGTGACAACGGTCTGGCCATCAAAGTTCTCTGGGAGTTGGATGTCTTCAATGAGCATCCAGCTGCGCTCTTCTCTCCATTTAATGCCCTTGGGTGTGCTGTTGCACAGAGCCCGCATCAAGTTGGAAGAGTCAACACGGTTGTCCAGACTAAATATTTTCTCTTGCTCTGGGTGGAAATGGGTGATGAAAGACTTGAGCGACGCAAGAACGTTGGTACGCTGCTTGGCTGGCTCAATGCCCTCAAGACCATCGACAGCAGTAAACAGGGTGGACAAGCCCTGGCTCTCAATGCCTCTAAGCATCAACTCGCCCAGCTGGTCAACCTCTTCGCTGGCCGAGAGCAGGACAACGACAAAGTCGGCAACGCGAGTGGCATTAAGACAGGCGTCTAGATTGCGGGGCACAGCCAAGTATTGTAATTTTTGTTTGAAGCGATCAATAGGAGTGTAGATGGGACCATCAGTAAAATCGGAGGCGATATCAAGGCTTTCATTAAGCTTCTGAACGGCTAGGCGAGAATCGGTATCGACACAGAGAGGAACCACGGCAACGATCCGGGGGGCTCCATTTTGGCCGTTGAAAATGTGGGTTTCTTGGAGATGCTCCTTGCGCTTGGCTTGAAGGCGCTGGCGGGCTTGGTTTTTGCGGTCGAGTTTTGACATGACGTGTTGGTGGGGGGTTCGGCGGGCAAACTCAGAGCCGCCCATGCGACCTGTGCAGAGGGAGGAGAGGGTGGTTAGATAAGGAGCGAGGAGTGGAGAGAGGGGGAACTGAATGTCGGGCATCACCCTCCTATTCCTGGTACATACCCTTAGCCGCCTCTCGCAGCGACCCCTTGGTAGCTTTGCGAGACTTGAAGCCCTTCGGGTTGGCCTTGGTGGTTGGACGGTGAGAGTGGTTCATTGTAGCAGTAGGCATATTCGAATGGCTAGCCGCCTTGGGTCTGAAGGGGAGAGACGCCACTTTGGTAAGGGCAAGTCGGAAAGACAATGGGGAAAAAAAGAAAAGGGGGGTAGAGAGATCCTGGCTGAATAAGTGAGATGAATTTGTTTTCGTAGACAGCCAAGTAAATGGCTCTCAAGTCGGTATTAAGAACCTAGAAAAAGTATTCTTCACCTTGGCTTGCCTGTATATTTCGTCACAAATTCTTGCTTTTTTCTCTTCTATTGGCGGGGTTCATTTTCTAACTTTTTTGTGGCGGGTCTTATCGATAAGATAAGCGCGACTTATCTATTGACAGGGGGCATGAAATTTGTGGTTCGGCTTGTTTTTTTTTCTTCGATAAAGCAAAAGTTTGGGTGCGATTTGGCGATAGTAAGGTTTCTGTCATTTCTGTCCATCTGCTTTTCGTCCTTATTATTGCTTCTGTTATTTGATACCATATCAACCCATCTACCTGCGATACTTACTGTCCAATATCCTAATATTTTTTCCACAATGGCCGACCCAACAGTGGCGACCGTTGTCGACCTTCCAGCTTCAAAGAAGCATTCCTACGGCGAAGTCACCGTTCACCAGCAGCCCTCTCAAAATACAGACCTCCTTCCCAAGAGCGCGCGGTTACGGCTTGCGCGTCATCGGGAAGCTAAGCGAAAATATGGTTCGGGCAAGAAAGTCAACGTCCAAGGCATTAAAGACAAAAAGTTGAAGCGCAATCTAGGCAACTTCGAGGCCAAGTACCAAGATGCTGCCATCAAGGCCAAGGATGCCGAAATCCTACTCGAAAACAGCGCCGGATTCCTCGAGACAGAAAACGACCTTGAGCACACGTACAATGCCCGTCAGAGCGAAATCGCAGCGGGATCTGGTGCTGCTAATGCCCAGAAGCGCTTCGATCTCAAGCTGGATCAACTAGGCCCCTATGTATTTGACTATACGCGAAATGGCCGGCAACTGCTTATTGGAGGCCGCAAAGGCCATATCGCGACAATGGACTGGCGTGATGGAACTCCTGGCTGCGAGATTCAGCTGGGTGAGACGGTCCGCGACGTTAAGTGGCTTCATAACAACCAGTTCTTTGCGGTGGCGCAGAAAAAATACACGTACATCTACGATCATAACGGTGTTGAGGTGCATTGCTTGCGCAAGCACATGGATGCGACGCATTTGGAATTCTTGCCCTATCACTTTTTGCTCGCTTCTCTGGTGAGTTCTGGCGGCTGCATTGTTTGTCTCTTTGCACACTAAACAGCTTACTGACTTCTTTTTATTTCCTCTATCTTTAGTCTAGCAACGGTTTTATCAAGTATCAAGATGTTTCTACGGGCCAGCTGGTCTCAGAAATTCCTACTCGTCTCGGCACTCCGACATCCTTTACACAGAATTCGTGGAACGCCATATTACACGCAGGCCACCAGAATGGCACTGTGACCCTCTGGTCTCCTAACTCGCAAAAGCCCCACGTTACGCTTTTGGCCCATCGCGGCCCTGTGCGGTCAATGGCTGTCGACCGTAGTGGACACTACATGGTATCAACAGGCCAAGATCTTAGGATGGCTGTCTGGGATATACGTATGCTCAAAGAGGTTAATAACTATTTTACACGCCAGCCTGGGTCCTCTGTGTCAATCTCTGATACAGGCTTGACAGCTGTTAGTTGGGGCACAAGTACTTCTATTTGGAAGGATCTGTGGGCCAAGGAAAAGCCCCAGGCACCCTACATGTCATGGGGTGGTGAGGGAAAAAAGATGGAGCGTGTCAAATGGTGTCCGTTTGACGATGTTCTGGGCCTGGGCCACGATCAAGGTTTCTCATCTATTTTAGTACCAGGCGCTGGCGAGGCCAACTTCGATGCTCTGGAAGCAAACCCCTATGAAACGTCTAAGCAGCGTCGCGAGACCGAAGTCAAGAACCTGCTGAACAAGCTCAAGCCTGAGATGATTGCACTAGACCCCAGCTTCATTGGTAAGCTCGATAAGCGATCAGATGAGCAACGTCGGGCCGAAAAGGATCTTGATGGTGCCACGGGCGGCGAGGCTATCGAGGACGAGATCCGTAATCGTATGCGCGGACGCAATGGCGCTATGAAGAAGTACCTTCGCAAGCAGCGCAAGAAGAACATTATCGACGACAAGAGACTCAAGGTGGAGGAGTTGTGGAAGAAACAACAGGCGCAGAATCAACAACGGAAAGAAGTGGCTCAGGTTGAGCTGGGACCGGCTCTATCCCGATTTGCTCGCAAGGAGTAACAAAATAGATGATCAGTGGAAGAGGGAGAGGTCATGAGAACAACATGCAGTCAGTCTGTTTGGCCACGCAAATGTGGCTTAAAAATGCGTAATATATCAACTTCAAAGTTGAGTAGCGGGCTTAAAGCTTAGTAAATTAAGTAAATTAAGAATCTGTTTCTTGATGAAGTCGAAAGACCACAGCTATTAGTTATCCATTTTGGTTTCTCTGCCTACTCCGGTCGAATTGACATCTACCACTTTAGCTACACGTGGGGCTTACATCCATGCAGGACGTCCATGATATTTTGACACATGCTGTATCTTCGCCTCTAGAGCTCCTTGACCTGACTTCTCATTTAACTGCTTAATACTTGTAGCTGCGAATTGAACCGTTTTATGCCACTTCGTTTAGCCGGTGAAAGAAGAGGCTAATCTGAATGAAATACTGCGCTCGTGTACTCAGGCACTCGTGTATATTGGTGATGATGAAACATGGACAAGGCAAGGGAATCATAAAAGGACTGCTTCTCCGTTGAACGGTATAAGCGCAAATCAGACTGGGAACTCTACGAAAGGTGCGAATACAAGAGGTAATGAACTGTTTTTCAAAGGTCGCTCTATTTGCTTGGTGGCGTGGAAAGGAGACTTGTTTCCAAGCTGTAACATGACATAGTTTACTAGCTAGCACCATTCACCGTCAGGTCGATTCTTGCGCTGCGTTGTCAGTTTAACTAGGACTGAATAGAAGATCTTCCTAATTCTTCAAGACTATGATTGCATATATTTCTCTTCACTCTTTGTATGGGCTATTGTATTATGTCCAGTCACATTGTAATTACTATAGTTTTGGACACAGGAAATGTCCCTGCTCCGCCACCAATCTGCTTGAAAGCATCTTTTTCAGGCCAAATATAAAGGACACCCCCTGTGAACAGTGCTCTGGCGTTCTCTTGACCCTTTGGTACCTGTTAACTGCTTCCTCTTCCGCCCAAAGGGGCATCACTTGTGTTCTCAACAAGGTAATCTCAGGTATCGTTGTCTTGGCCAACTTTGGAATGTCATCAACTACATCAAATTTCGCCATTCGAGAAATGCATATTGAGGAATTCGATATTCAACGTACTTGGACTACGAAAAATACCTTCGATGGGGCTGTGTGGCGTTGAAGAAATCTAAGCATCACTGGCAGTAGAAGGGGATCAGTTAGCGTTGGCGTCTGTAACTTGGTGTCTAGCTTTGAGAAGCCGAATTGAGACTAGACTTAATCCTTAATAATGGCCACAAAGAATGTAGCAAAGGCTTTCTACATGAAACGAAGAATCCGACCTTGATAGCATGATGGATGTGATGCTTGGTGAGTTCTTCACCCTTGCGCCTGTATCCTCATTTTAGCAAACTGAAGATTTCAACATCAAGTGAATGGAAAGGGCATGAGGAGTGGGACTGCATGTAATCAAGAATAATGTTCTTACAGAACTGCTCAAATTCAGAGGATTAATGACTCTTGTGACTACTAACTATTAAAGCTCGATGTTTGTTCCTTTGTACGAGAGATACCAAGTTCATTGAAATAATGTGTTTCATTTAGGTTTTCTGAAATATTAGCCAGTGTGTAATGTCGAGAGGCTTAAGAGTCTAAGAGGGTAAGAGGTCGCTTTCTAAATGGTAATGGGCAAGCTTGGGTAGAGTCCAAGTCCTGATATGGTTACACAAGGGAAGAGGGCACATATTTACACTAGTACTTAAACCCATCACAGTAAACTTCACAAACTCGGTGGTACCCTCTTCCCCCCTCAATGCAGTATGTTTGACCACTTACAAACCTATTCCAAGAGCGCCTCCGCATAGAACTGCGACAAGGTGATAGTTGGTAGGTGCCTTGAACATCAAAGGCGTGGGTGTTTAGCGCTTTTAATTGTTAAAGCTCGTTCATGATTGCTAGGTTGCACCAATTTCACTTGTCCACGTCGTTTAGCTTATGATAGCCAACGAGTATGAGTTGATGCCCATGATGAAGCCCCTTTGATGGAAAAGGTAGAAGTTTGGGTCAAGGGTGTTCTACTTGACCCCCATATCTCACAAGCCTAAACCACGCGCTCTTTCAAGCCAAGTATTCGCACCAGGCTTTCTGGCAGTCGTGTGTACGACTAAACGCGTTCCGAACCCTGGTGGCTACTTGGCAAAGTTAGAGATCTTAACTCACACCTCCTGCATGGCGTTATGAAAACAGAGAATACTATCTTGTTCTATATCATCTAGATGATGAGGGAAATCTCGTGAGTCAAATTCCAAGATGAGCTTAATTGGAGATTTCCCTTCACCGGGGTTACTTGTCTAAGAAGCTACAGCAACTGAGTCTTCTTTAGTCTCGATTTTATTGGATCTGGTGGAAGATGTTGAAGTTAATTAGGGATACACTACGTTGTATTACGGGCTTTTGGTGATGGACTACTGGTATTATAACTCTCACATTTTCCATCTCAGCGAGAGAGAACTTGAACTCAAGCGATTCTACGTCTGTGGTCATAGAAGCTTATAGACACATGGTTGTATCTCTGGATTGTACTCGGAGCTAGTAATGCCCCAACATTGCATTCTGATATGGTTTTAGGTAAAGTAGCTTGCAGGCGAAAAAATAGATTCACTTAATTCACTATGAACTGAACTGACGACGACCAAGGGCCCAAAGTGAGAATGCCACTGACTAGCACTACATAGTCCAATATAGAGAGATTTGTGTGGTTGTTTATTGCATGTACACTGATAAGACTTTACTGGGAAGTCACGCCTCCACGCCAGCCAGCGGATTTGAATCCCATGATCAGAACGCGACCAGAAGCGAAATCCATCGCAAGCCTATTTGCACTTATGGTCACGGCTGATCCTGAGGCACGATACCCTGGTGGCAGCCAAAGCACCCTTTGCTTATTCTCCATAATCCATGCACCATCTACTTCGAAGGTGAAGGAGGAAGCTTGATCGGATGGTTGAATTGCAGATGACCCGAACATGCCCAAATCCGAGGGTTTGAAATTTGCGGGGAGCGAGGAAAGGTCGAATAGGGGGTGTGAAGATGAAGTTTGTTTCTGTGGAGGAGACTGCCGTTGCACTTTAGGGGTCGCATGCAGGAATCGAGTCACATCCCAAATCTTTACTGTCTTGTCCAGAGACCCAGATGCTAATCGCTGTTCATCTTTCGAGAGCACTACCCATGCCACCTGGCGATCATGGCCCTCAAGAGTATGTAAGCATGTGCCAGAAGTTGCGTCCCAGATTTTGACTGTCTTGTCCCAAGATCCTGACGCTACTTGTCGCCCGGAATTCGAGAGCACCGCCGATGTCACCCACCCACCATGGCCCTTAAGAGTGTGTGTACATTGGCCAGAGTCTGCGTTCCAGACCTTGACTGTTTTGTCGCTTGACCCTGATGCTAATATCCGACTATAACTCGAGAACGTTACCGCAGTAACACGTTTCTCATGCCCCGTAAGAGTCTGCAAAAATGAGCTCGAATTTGCATCCCAAATGTTGACCGTCTTGTCCCATGACCCTGATGCTAATCGCTGTCCATCATTGGACAACAACACCACCGATGTCACTTGGCGATTGTGGCCCTGAAGAGTTTTCAGACACATACCAGAAGTTGCATCCCAGATCTTGACTGTCTTGTCCCAAGACCCTGATGCCAGTAGCTGTCCATCGTTTGAGAACACCACTGACATCACGGACTTTCTATGACCCTGAAGAGTCTGCAGACACGCACCAGAAGTCACATCCCAGATCTTGACTGTCTTGTCATAAGACCCTGATGCCAGTCGCTGTCCATCGTTTGAGAACACCACTGACACCACGGAGTCTGTATGGTCCTTAAGAGTCTTTAGACACACACCAGAAGTTGCATCCCAGATCTTGACTGTCTTATCCCGCGACCCTGATGCCAGTCGCTGTCCATCATTTGAGAAGACCACTGATGTCACGTGCCAAGTATGGCCCTCAAGAGTCCGTAGGCAGAAATCCCACTTATCTCCGACCCGTGGCTTTGGCTCAATCCAGTCCGGCTCTTCATGACTGTAAATTTGCCTAATCAAGCTTTTTGTAGGGCTGAATATGAGAGCTGAGACATAAACTTGTAGCGGGGCAGCCTCAATAACGCCCCCATGAAAAAAGAAAAATCGATGTGCGTCATTTACGAGGTGTCGAAAACTTCGAGGTGCTTTCTCCTGTTGCAAAATGTCAGATGTTGATCTATCGAAGAGCTCATGATTTGTACGAAGCAACTTACTGAGTATACCTTTAGCTTTGCCATTGCCCTTCCCGCAATAGAAATGCCTCTTAAGAGACTAAGTGCCTCCAGCCACTGAAGGTACTTCTCATGTAGAAAGGCCCAGATCTTGTCGTTTTGGCTGACCATCCCATTTGTCAATGAATCGTTAAGATGGTCAACCCAGAAGAAGCAAGAATATCCGATAGCAGCCAACGGATCAGGCTCAGGGACTGAGACATCCTCATTGAGGTATCCGTGTGCTTTTAAGTCGTATATGTCACGCCGTAGTTCTTTGTGAAGAACACCAAGTGATCGTAAAAAGATTGACTGGTGCTGGTGTGGAATTCCGAAGGGCAGAATCTCGCCTAAAGCCTTTTCTTGGAAATAGTCCCTGGCTGACTGATGCACAAAAGAAACAAGGTTATTGTGGACAGTCAAGAAAGACCCGCATAGGCTGACAGCCCGTTTCACATCAACCTTTTCTAAGTGGTCAAGCGCCTCGACGAGGACATGGAGTTCGTCCAAAGTCACAGGTCGATAAGTAACCAAGACATTGGCAATTATATCCTTGCAGAGCTGTGCATTCTTTGAGTCGCAGATTTGCTTGAGCATTCGTTTATATAGGGAGTAAAGCCCAGGTGGAAAAGACTTCAGTTTCTCTGCGATGTCCCATCTTTCTGAACCAAAAAGCTCTTGACAAACCAAGGAGACCCAGAGGAAAGTGCCGCCGGCATTCAAGCGTAAATGTTGCAAGACATTAAGCTTCATGTTCTCATCGAAGTTGTGTACGTCTGCAAGCTCACCCACCATGACTTTTATGTAAGAGTCTACTGCTTCAGAAACTGAGTCTTGGTTTATCTCCAGATGTATCTTAACCTTTTGTTTTGCCTTTTGCAGGGTTTGCTCGATTTGTGGTGAATTGCGACTTGACACAATCCATTTGGCGGGCGAAGGCTTGGTGATGAATTGAAGTAGTTGCTTCTGGTCCGTACTGCACTCATCCAAGGCATCAACAATCAGGATGGGGTTTTTCAGGCTCGGGTCATTCAACATGGAGGTGAGTATTTCGCATAGCTCATGCCAAGCACCTGGACTGTTGAACATATCTTTCTTGAAGTCGTACTTGTTCCGGACATGCTTGGTGAGATGTGGATTATGGCGTGCCAGATGGTAGAGCAGGCCTCGCAGCACTGAGCTAGCTGTGTTGACTCGATCATTGGTGGCTTGGCAAAAGAAGTAGGATAGAGACTTCTGACTGGCTCGTTCTAAATCATTGATGATGCCACAGAGGAGCATTGTCTTGCCCTTGCCAGGGCCCCCCTTGATCCAAAGGATTTGGGATTCGCTTTCATTGAGGAACTGCTGGAAGTTCGGGTGGCTGATAATCCATCCATACGACTTTTTCAGCAAGCCACCCTTTCTGCTTTCAATATCCTTCTTGTCTATGAGGGGATCGGTAATATAAAGATCGGAAAGGCATTTCTTGTCGTATTTATCGTGCTGGAATTCAGGCTCAGAAACACCACTTCTAGTGAAGGTGTCGACAAACCGCTCAACGGATCGGAGTTTCTCTGCGAGGTAGTTGGTAGTGTGCGCTGCAATTTGACCAACCATCTGGCTGTCTAAACCTTTGTTGTCTCTTAGGCCAATTTGGACATTGAATCTAAAGTAGGCTTCAGGGCTGTTATACTTTTGTTCGAGTCGCAAGTCGATCTGCTTAAAGCTAGTGGCCACCTTCCTGAGTGCTTCAAGCACAGAATCTCTCGAATCGCTAATTTCAACAATGTTGCCGAGGCCTGTTCCAATGCTCAATATCATGATGGGTCTGCCGGGAAACCGTCTTTCGGCCTCCCAGATAAGAGCTTCACATGGGTTATTGTAGCCATAGCTAGCGCCAATGAACTCAATTCCGTCGCGACCAACTTTGATTGGGTCAAAGAGGGTGATCGCTGCAGAGGTAGCTCTGGCCGCCTCCCAAACCTTGCATCCTGTAAAGCATCCAGGGACGTGATATGTTTTGAATAGTGTAGGTAGCGTTTCGATATTGTCTTTCGTCATCGCCAGCACAGCACTAGATTAACACACAACATTAGATATGATGAGACTTTCTACGCCTTGGAGGCCTGTGTTTGTAGTACCCACGTCTTCGTGCAATTTTCATCTGCTAACAACATGTCTTCATGGGGGCATGTGTCAGTGCCGGTAATATGTCCATCAGTCTTTCGCTGCAGGCAGTTTGGGTCAGTGCAGTTGTTGCGAATCATTCGTTTGATAGCGGCCTCCGACCTTGTAGCTGAAAAGGCACTCCCAGGTGTTGTAGATGAAGGTGTTGGCTCTGGGATAAATATTTCGCTGGCAAGACTTTTATACTCTTCAATCGATTGTGTCATGTTCATTTTTAGTCGGCCGAGCATAATGGCAATGATCCTGTACGACGATTATTAACGAAGATTCTCCAATGCGTACTCACGGATAGGCAATTTCATACCCTCCTGTTCCCGTCCCACCAATAAAGTCAAACCTGTCACAGGGTCTTGGTACTTCAGATAAGCCTTCTGAGTCCTGGATACATTCCATGATGTTTTCGAGTATGAGCAAGCTAGAGAGCCCACAGACACCGCCGCCATCTGGAGCAGTTAGCGACATGATTGTAGGCTAGTATCAAGACATTAGAAAACTTACCGAGAGACAGAAGCCACACCGGCAGCCCAGTGGTTTGTGGCATGAATGAGTCCATAGTGATACTTTCAATGCGATAATGTCAAAGAAACTAAAGAAGGCGATCAAGATAGATGAGGCACATTAAGAGACAAAGTACACTCAGGTAGATGATCAGGGCAAATGAGGTTGGTATGTGTTTCACTGCCTTGATACAGTTCAAATTATACAGTAAAAGTGTGGAAAGGGACAAACAGAAGAACAGGACCAGGCAAAGAGCAATACACTTGCATTCAAGGGTGATTGTGCGTAAGAATGTAATATGTATCTCTTCAAGCCTAAGCAAGATGCCATGATTATTGCCTACAGAGTATTAACTGCATGTTGGGGACTCATTGATACCCAACCAGTAAGCAAGATAGTGTAGTGTAGTGTAGTAGTTTTCTCTGTGAACATGATGTAACGTACATGATAAGCACGTGCACCAAAAAAACCGACACTCAAGACAAAGCATAGAGTAAACATAGAACAAGCCATCTTAAAACTAAGCGCTATGCTCTTCCGCAGGCATTGTGATGACTACCTGGCATTTTCTTGCATTATGACCAGTTTTGCCTTATGTTTTGCAGCGCCTTGTATTCACAAGCCCCGAACCTCCTTGACCACTTCTTCTCGATAATTCTGCTGTTATCTGCGTGTTAATGTCCTTTAGATCAACTGATTCCCTACCATCATCGACAGTCATAGCTCCCATTTTCTGAAGCCGCCTTATTTTTCGCTGTGCGCCGCTTTCTAAGCGTCTCGCTCAACTGCCGAAGCATCTAATTCTCAGACTTCGATAATGCCATCTGATAAATTATTGCCTTGGTCCCGTTGGAAAATGACTTGAACATCTCAAGAATAGACGCTGAAGAGCTACATTAGTGCCACCTGATTCGTCTTTCAAGGTATTCATATTCGGAAGTGGCCTCAGGTAGCGTCTTTAGCGTCTTGGGAACACAAGGATCGGGAAGGCTAGCCTCCTTTTCGGTCAGTACCAGAGTCTGTAACTACACATCAAGTATAGCGATGACACTTTCCGGATCTGAAGAAACAGTTCCAGCTCTTCTCAGTCCTCCCCTGATATTCCTTTCTGTTATCGTGGCTTCATAGGTGGCATAAAATGCTGCAAAGCCAGTCTTGGAAACGTAGGTTATCGAGGACTGATCAGATGCTCGATTTCTCGACCATATGTTCTTGCAATTTTTATAAAATTCGCCTGAGCGGTGGCTTTTGTGTCGATTAAAGTGCTTAAGCCACTCAAGTCCTGTCTCATTATCGGACCAGTCATTATAGTATGGTTTGTCGCAATAGCCAAATCCCCGGGAAGTCTGCTTTAGTGGTACTAGCTATCAAGGTTATATTGACCTACAACCACCATGGACGGCAGCGGGATCCCCCAGCCCTCGTCATTGATCGCCTGAACGGCAGTAACTGATTCCTAGTTTCCAAGCTGCACTAATTTCAGCTTTCTATACTTTCTTGCGCCCGTGACAATTATTTCATCTGCAATCAGGCCCATCATAAAGCCAGCTTCATCACAGTTGTAGAAATTCACAAGGATGATGCCATGCTTCGTAATTGTACTCTCCACAAGCTTGAACCAATGGCGAATAATAGTCGAAACTTGAAATTTAGCTCTCGGACCGTCGTATCTGCGACTAAGTCGCATCTTAAGATCTAGTTGGAAGTTTGATGAAGTTGGAAGCTCAGCGCTTACCCAAGGGCGACGCATCGTAGTCGGCAAGAAGTTTAATGGCCATTTCTTCAACACCACGAAGTTATAGGTGAAATTCTCACGAATATTGGTCAAGAATTCACTAGAGAAGGATCCGCTCTTTTAGATCAGATAAGTTTCCTTGATTCAGGGATCCAGTCATGTCAAGATTGAATACCATTGTGTCATCGTGTAGAGATTTGGCCACTAACCTAGTTAGAAGCAGACCACAGAAGACTCCGGCTAAAGTCCGGATAAACCGATAGGGACCAACCCCTTATCAGGTAGGTCTTCATATAAAGGAAAAGGGGTAACGAAACCTGGTAACAAGTAAAAGATAGATCCGTAAGAAAACTTAATTGGAATTACAGGACATGTATTCTCACACATCGACATAATTTATGACCGTCCACTTCATGTAAGAAACCAAATTTTAGGTTATTTTGAGAGAGTTCCTATTCGCACACCGATGGTTTCTATTCACCAAGTTTTCATGCCCCACACACACCAAGCACATACCAACCTGACGACAACCCAGCCAATCAAATAGTCGTATATCCCTTTTAAAGTGGGACCCAACCTGGGTAGAGAGGCTAAAAATCATCATCACAATTAAGAGAAATCTAGACCCCGGCTTCTGCAGTCTGGTGTCTATTCTACAACTATTAACGATTTGAACATGTAGTTACTAATTTAGGCATATTATACTCCCTTGTGGATGTTACGCCTGATTTTATGATACGGCAGTTGTAACCCTGCAGCTATTGACCACAGTAAACAAGCGCTATAATCACTCACGTTGATGCATATAGATACGTGAGTCTCGTATGAATAGCAATCCTAAAATGTATGTTGATTCTTCTGATTCTTAATGCTTGATGAAGAAGGAAGGAAACTCTGTGACAGACTTCCAATGCTGACGCTTCGTAAGTCTATCTCAGAGTGGGGTCAAGGTCAGATGGTCATATGACCCTGGACCCAAAACCCACACCCGCACACCAGTTAGACTCCTTTTACATCCCATCGATCAATAAAGATTCTATACCTGTAACAACATTGCGTCTTGTACCCGTAACAGGTAACACCAAGGCTTTGCGAGTTGCCTACATTCACTATTCCATTAATTGAGAATTTAGGTCTCTACAGATTCTTAGCAAGAGAGAGATTTAGGGGTGGATCTCCATGTCTCAAGTCTTCCCTTTTTCTATGGTTCTACCAATCCATTTCGTAATTTGTATTATTACCAGTATGTCATGTTTGACCAGAGAATTCTATGCTGGCATTCAAACCGGCAACCAAGGTCCTAGCGGCCATCAGCTATACTCTTCCTTGCGATTCCCTGTTCTGTTGTATCTACAGCGATTCAATACTTTGCCTTTAAGACACTAAGAAATCCCACTAATCGAACCAAAGCTGGTTGTTCAGCAGTAAGTCGTTTAGATTGATATGTGAAATGACCAAAACAACTAGAATCATGCAAACCAATAATTCAAATAGAAGAGACCATTGAGTAATCCAATATAGTCTAGTATCTAAAGTTATCTATGGTCCTAAATGGAAGCCTAGGAACATTGCTCTGTATCGTATCACGCTTCCCATGGGAGTCGGTAGATTTAAATCCTATGATCAAGATCCGGCCAGAAGAGCAGCACAAGGCAACCCTCGATCCATGTACCACTACCGATTTTGATTCTTCTAGATTAACAGGACGATACCCTGGCGGTAGCCAAAGTACCCTTCTTCCATCCTTATTAATCCAAACACCATCAACGTCGAAGCTGTAGCTGCGAGAGTTGAGATCGAAGGGGGAAGTTCGATTGGCTAACGAGACCTCCGAAGACTTGAACATATCCATGTCTGGGGATCGATCATCAACAGGAAAAGAGTGCCTGTTGGATAAGTCGAGTGAGGGTGAGTTTTCCTCAAGTGAAGAAGTCTGTAGGCATACTCCAAAAGTCACGTCCCAGATACTGATTGCCCCGTCCTGAGACCTTGATCGCAGTCGCCACCCATCATCTGAGAACATTACTGATGTCACTTGTTCTTCATGGCCTTCAAGGGTATGCAGACATTTGCCAGAAGCAGCATCCCAGATCTTAGCCGTGGTGTCGCTTGATCCTGATGCTAGTCGCTTCCCATCATTCGAGAACGCAATCGATGTGATATCTTCATCGTGACCCTCAAGTGTGTGCAAACGTGTGCCGGAAATCGAATCCCATATGTTGACCGTGGTGTCACCCGACCCTGATGCCAATTCCCGCCCATCATTCGAGAATACCGTTGCTGTGACACCTTCATCATGGCCTTCAAGCGTATGCAGACACTTGCCAGAAGTAGCATCCCAGATCTTGACTGTGGTGTCGCTTGATCCTGATGCTAGTCGCTTCCCATCATTCGAGAACGCAATCGATGTGATATCTTCATCGTGACCCTCAAGTGTGTGCAAACGTGTGCCGGAAATCGAATCCCATATGTTGACCGTGGTGTCACCCGACCCTGATGCCAATTCCCGCCCATCATTCGAGAATACCGTTGCTGTGACATCTTCATCATGGCCTTCAAGGGTATGCAGACACTTGCCAGAAGTAGCATCCCAGATCTTGACTGTGGTATCCTTTGACCCTGATGCTAGTAGTTGCCCATCATTCGAGAACACCATCGACGTCACCTGTTCGTGATGGCTCTCTGAAGTGTGTAGATATATGTCTGGAGTTGTATCCCAGATTTTGACTGTCTTATCTTGGGACCCCGATGCCAGTCGCTGCCCATCACGTGAGAACACCACTGAAGTCACCTCTCCTTCGTGGCCTTCAAGGGTATGCAGACATTTGCCAGAAGTAGCATCCCAGATCCAGATCTTGGTATCCCCTGACCATGAGACAAGCCGCTGCTCATCATTCGAAAAAAGGACCGATTTCACCGGGGGGGCATAGCCCTTAAGACTGAACAGGAATGTGCCAGAATTCACATCCCAGATCTTGACTTCGTTGCTCTTAGACCACGATGCCAGACGCTCCCTGTCCTCCGAAAACATTGTGAACATGATATCATCATCACACTCAAGTGTGTGCAGACATGTGCCAGAAGTGGTATCCCAGATCTTGACTGTCTTGTCCTGAGACGCTGATGCCAGTCGCTGTCCATCATTTGAGAATGCAACTGATGTCACTGAATTATAATGGCCCTCAAGAGTCTGTAGGCATACATCCCACTTTTCTCCAACCAGTGGCTTTGGCTCAATCCAGTCTGGTTCTTGATCACTGTATATTTGCCTTATCAAGCTTTTTGTAGGGCTGAATATGAGGGCTGAGACGTAAACCTGCAGCGGTGCGATTTCAATAACTCCCCCATGATAGAAGAGGAATCTTTGAGCGTCTTTCACAATTTTGCAGAGATCTTGTGATGCTTTCATCTGCTACACGTTGTTAATCACTGTTTCGGTGCAGCCCCTCTCGATATCGCAAAGTTACTTACCAAAAAAGGCGTCAGCTTTTCCATTATCCTTCCAGCACTAGAAATGCTGTGCAGAAGGCTGATTGCCTCTAACCACTGAAGGTACTTTTCGTTAANNATCATCTGCTGCAGACTCGCAAAGATGGTCAGCCCAGAAGATGCAGAAATACTGAATAGGAGCCAGTGGATTACTCTCAGGGACTGAAACCTCGTCAATCAGGCACCCGGGTGCCCGCAATTCGTAAATGTCACGCTGAAGCTTTTCGTGCAGGATATCAAGTGATCGTAACAAGACCTTGTGGTGTTGGTGTGGAATTCCGAAAGGTAGGATCTCTTGCAATGCTTTATTGTGAAAATAGACCTTCGCTGACTGGTGCACAAAAGACACAACATTGTTATGAATTGTCAAGAATGACCCGCACGAGGCGATGATTTTTTCCACTTCCATTGTTAGCTTGCCTTCAAGTCCTTTGACAAGGACACAGAGCTCGTCCAAAGTGAGAGGTCGGTACACAATCAAGACATAAGCAACAATATCTTTACAGAGCNNATATCTTTACAGAGCTGTGCATCCTTGGACTCGGAGATGTTCATCATCATTCGCTGGTACAGTAGATCAAGCCCAGGTGGGAAGGACTTCATCGTATCCAGGATGTGCCAGTTTCTGACTTTTGGGTTGGAAAGCTCGTGGCAAACCAGGGCTACCCAGAGGAAGGTCCCGTTCGAATTTGTCCTCAAATATTCTAGTATGGCCGCCTTCTTCGCCTCATCGATTTTTTTTTTGCGCGTAAGTTGATCCACTTTGAATACGATAAACGAATCGACTGCCGCAGAGACTGAAGCCTGGTTTATTTCGAGGTGTATCTTGACCTTATGCTTCGCATCTTCTAGGGCGTCTTGAATATCCAGCCAATTGCGGCTCGACACGATCCATTTGGCCTGCGAGGGCTTGGTGATGAATTTGAGCAGCTTTAGTCGATCTACACTGCACTCATCTAGTCCATCAACAACCAAAATGACATTCTTGAGGCTCGGGTCGTTCACCATTGCAGTTAGCATGTCACAAAGGTCATGCCAAGTAATTTCATTTTCGATAAGCTCTCTCTTGTAATCATACTTGTCTCGCACATGTTTGATAAGCCATGGGTTGCAGCGTGCCAGATGATAGATGAGGCCTTGCAGTACAGAGGTAGCCGTATTGTGCCGATTGCTTGTAACTTGGCAAAAGAAGTAGGACAGAGTCGATGAATTTTCCGTCGCCAACTCATCGATGATGCCACAGAGCAGCATGGTCTTGCCCTTGCCGGGATCTCCTTTGATCCAGAGGATTTGAGATTCACTTCCATTTCGGAACTGTTGGAAGTTGTTGTGGCTGAGAATCCATTCATAGGAGTCTTTCAATAAACCTCCCTTTTTGTCTTCGATCATTTTCTTGTCTATGCTGGGATCGGTGACGAAGAGGTCAGAAAGGAATTTCTTATCGTCTTTGTCGATGTCGACGTTGTGTTGGCCTTCTGTTTGATCATTTCCTGCCACGTGAGTATTAGCTCAATAACCAAATAAATTTGTCACAAGGGTCGAGTAATACCATTTGCAGCCAAAGCCTCGACACAGTTAGTCACAAGGTCATCATTCTCCTTGAGATAGTTTTCCGTAACTTCTGCGATCTTGCTCAATGCACTGGAATCAAGGAGAGTGACATCCATGAGGCCACTTATAACGTCCAGTCGGTGATAATTGTTTGTGCCCTTGTATCTATCTTTCAGGTTTTTGTGAGTGCCCTTTGAGCTTGATGCCATCTTCTTAAATGCCGAGGTTATAGAGCTTGGCAATTTTTGAATTTCAACGACGTCGCCAAGACCCGTGCCGAGGCTCAGGGTTATCGTCTCGTGGCGTGGAAAAAGCGTCTCGGCCTCCGTGATGAGGATCTCACACGGATTATTGTTGCCAAAAGTTGCATCAATGAATTCAATGCCATCTCGGCCAAGCTTGATAGGCTTGAAAAAGGCTACAGCTGCAGATGTAGCTCTTGCAATCTCCCAAACTGTGCATTTGTTAAGGCTTGAAGTAAGTGGAGGATATGTTTTGAAGATAGTCGGCAATGTTTCAACATTGTTCTTAGATACGGCCAGCACAGCGCTATGAAATAAGTGACAGATGTTGGATGTGAGTCTTTCTGGTTGGATAATGCTAAAACTTACGTCTTAACACAGTTTTCTTCGTAGAAGCACAAGTCGCCATGCGTACAACTACTGGGTGTAGAGCTTGTTCTTTCTCTGCGCTGTTCGACACATGATGCCTCACAGCAGTTCTCCCGAATCGCTACTTTGATAGCAGCCTTCAGTTTCTTGGCTGAGAAGGCATATTTCCGCCGCTTGAATATCGTGCGCTCCTCGCAGAAGCCAGTCTTGAAAAGTTTCTTATATGCCCTAATCGATTCGTCAACCCTCATTTTTAGCCGTCCAAGCATAATAGCGATGATGCTGCGATAGTCTTGTTAGCAAATTACCTGCAAGATAAAGGTAGAGCTTGGACCTGGTAAAAGTCATACCCTCCAGTGCCTGTACCACCAATGAGATCAAACCTGTCACAGGGTTTTGGAACTTCAGGTAGATTCTCTAAACGCTGGATATGTTCCATGATCTTTTCCAAAATCAGTAAGCTCGAAAGCCCACGGACACCACCGCCATCTATACAAATTAGCGACATGCTGGCACGCCAGGCTTGGGTGGATAAAGTGGCATACCGATGGAGAGAATTCTTTTTGGTGGCCCAGTAGCTAGTTTCATAGATGAATTCATGACTGCTTGATTCATACTACAAAGCTGGAGGAACGGAAGTCTGTAATCAGGATAGAGGGTAGATGTAGCAAAAAGATCTGGGTGAAAAAAACGTTCTGAATATAAGAAATAGCGAGGCTTCACATTTCGTAGTGAATAACTTTGTAGCAAAAACGACGAAAAAGAAAAAGAAAAGGAGGCCGTGAGAGAAGATCAAGTAAGCCATCAAGTGAGGGGAACGGCAGACAACAGCTAAAGCCACTCGCCTGATTTATTTCTCGAAGTCAGGGTCCCATGCATGGTGATTATTGGCTAAAAATCTAGTGGTGTTGATGCCCAACTATGTAGCGTAGTATTTTCTGAAAACAGCATAACAACGTACATGATACGTATGCACACCAAAAAAAAACGGTACTCAAGACACAACAAAGCATCTAAACAGTCGGAATCAAGTGCTATGCTCTTCTGAAGACATTGTAGAAACTACCTAACATATTCTTGCATTATGATTAGTTCTGCCACATGTGCTACAGCGCCTTTCATTCACTGGCCCGACCCTCTTCGACGGCCACTTCTTGATAATTCCGCCTCTGTCTGCGTGTTAATGTCCTTTTGATCTATTGATTACCTGCCATCATCTACAGCCATCGTTCCTGTATTCTGTAGCCGCCTTTTTTTTTCGCTTTGCACCGCTTGCTAGGCGTCTCGTTTGACTGTCGAAGCGTCTGGTTCTCAGACTTCAATAATGTCATCTGATGCATTCTTGCCTTCGTTCCCTTGGAAAATGACTTGAGTCCCTCCAGAATAGATGCCGGAGGGCCTCTTTGATGCCATCCGGTTCGTCTGTCAAGGTATTCAGATTAAGAAGTGACCTCAAGTACTGTCTGTGGCGTCTTGGGAACTCAAGGGTCGGGAGAAGGCTTGCCGTGATATCGATCATAGAGGGTACTAGGCGGGACTTTGTATATCCTTGCAGCGCGATAAATGCGTAATTTTGTGTCATTTCGAAGGGCCTGGAGGGCGAGAATGATATTTCTCTCTTTATTCAATTGTGGCATACTTCAATGTTACGTATGCTATTTGCTGACTGCTTCATCCATCCCCCTATTGCCATTTCACATATTTCATAATGCCATCCATCATGTTGAGATGCCTACGGTTCGGGGAGCTGGTGAATTTCTTTTTCAATGCCAACCAGTATTTAACAGCAATTTCTATTGTCGTGTTTCGGCGTCCATACCAGCCCGTGAAATCGCAAACTCTCGTGCTTCATCGGTGGATCTCTACTCTTCCGTTTTTATGGTTTCCATTGCGTCGACAGATCATTTTTCTTCAAGACCTATAAAAAATAAAGGACCTTGATGCCTTTCAGGGCACAAGTAGTGTACCTTGCCCACTTTTCCCAGCAAGAGTTCCCTTGCATGTATTGACGGTTGCATACCGTACCTGCTCTCTGTTGAAAATGTAGACTTTCGAAATTGGAGCGTTTCAAATGTCCCCTTGATCATCTTTGTAACGTCCTCTTGATTCAACGTTTCGATCTTAATGGGCGGGTTGTTCATCGTGTTGAGAGAGCAAAATAACGGGTTGTGTATAAACGGGGCAGGTGGTTTACAATCAATTTTTATTTGATTTGTGTTGGATGAACGACATGGAGGATGGGTATTGTGGGGAATCTGCCTTCTGTCGGATTAACCCTGGGTAAACCCGAGCCTGAATACTCCAGCTTGAGTGTGCATAACACTTTAGAAAAAAAATTAGACGCTAAATAATACATACATACATACACTTTAGAAAAAGAAAACAAGCTTCACCAATTCGATCAATCTGTATACCAGCTCGGTTCCACTCGCGGTTGTACAGGATCACGAGTGATTTCAAAAGTGATTTAACTGAATTCAGTACATTGTTCCGAAAATTTGAATAAATTTTACGTCTACTGGAATCACTAAGATGAAACGACGCCGGATTGGTTGCTGGACAGAGTTGACCCTCTGCAAGGCTGACTACATATCTCGGGTAAGAGAAGCACGTATGCTCCCAAACAGGCTTGTTTGGTTACTCGCCCTGCTCCTGTAGTCGTCATATACAAAAAAAAAGAAACGAAAAAAGGAAGAACCCAACAAAGTCTGAACGCCCCGCCTCTCTCCGTGCTAGCCCGTCGCCTGTTATGTGTCTACTCGATACGCCCTACATTTAGGGTCTAGTTTTTCCGCTAGGTACTTGCAAGACCTATCCTCTTTGAGGAGTTTCTTTACGAACCTCCCCGCCAGTCTCGTAGCGTTGCCCATGCACTCCCATGGGTGGTTAAAGTCCTTCGGTATGCCACAGTTTGGCACTTGGCACTTCGTCTTAGTGCTTTGGTAGTTGAACCTAGAGTGGTACTGCTCGAAGTCGCCATACCTAGAGCGAGCTGCTAAAACTCTCGCGACGAAGCCTCGGCTCAGCCCTTTCATCCAGTCACCTTGAATAGCTTTAGGAGTCCCAGCGTCCCTCCGAGATCATCGGTGTTTGGGCAGTTATCTCTCATGCAGTTCTTGAAATCGTCTCTGGATATGTCGTTCTTCTAGCGCCTCACCGCCGGCAGAGACGTCGTCCTCTCGAGAACCAGCAAACCCGCATCCTTACGGCCCGGTTTAGCCATCTAGTCTACTGTCTCGTTTCCTAAGACTCTACAGTGCCCTGGGACCCAGTAGACCCTACCGGTTGGTTTGTCTAGTGGTATGCCTTCCGGTCTGCCAGAATGCGCCGGATCTCGCCGATTTCGAGCTGAGGAATGCCTGGTTTTCTCATTTACAAGCCACTTCGCTTTACGGCCCCCTAGGCTGCCCATGCACAGACTCATACCCTCTGCTACAAGCTTGCCTCATGCACTATAGTTACTATCAGGATAACCTCTGACAAAATTTTCCTATTGTTTCATCAACTACCTAATGAACCTCCACTTCCGAGAGTGTGAAAACTTCTATACGAATCACTTTACTTTGGAAAGCGTCTCGGTAAAGCGATGGAAAATTGAGAGCAGGTTGGGAACTGATCGTTAAGAAAAGTGTGCCTTCAATACAAATCACCCTAACATGCATGCAATTTTGGAGTGGTTGAAGGGCTATATCGTCAATGTAGAGCTAGTAGTGATGGTATGCATAGACCGAGGGACTTTGCTGCCCAGAGTATTGCCCAAGAGCTTAAGGTCCCTCACGAAAGCCATTAATGTTATGGATATGCGTTCTTTTTGAGGAGTGTTTGCTAATTAACTTCAAAGATGATCTACTACGATTTATGCAACTCGCACCTGCAACGCCGAAAGGAGGGAATGGTTCAAAAGAGGGAAAAAAGACAACTAACATGAATCTAAGAGAAGTAAACCACTGTTTGAAGGTGATGCCCAGAAGACAATCCGTCCCTAGTTTGTTAGTCTTTCGGGGGCCATGCAGGATGTCACAAGTGTTGATGATTAGCTGAATATCCGAAACTAATACTCAACCAATAGAACGACATCTGCCTGGAACGAGGTAAGGATATTCAGATAGCATATAATACGTAGATAGTGCAAATATCAAAACACATGTCACATACAGTTGCAGAGTCACTCGCGCTAACAACACTCACGGCGGCACTAACGCAAACACAGACAAGCCCATGAATATGTATTTATATACACATATCGACTTGTCCCAGCCATCCCTTCTCCAGATCTAAGCAAATTCGTCTTCATCTGCATCCACTGGTGCTTCATCAATCTGATCTTTGACACGCCTCAAGATAGTTGTCTTCCACTTGTCCAGTCTGCTGACCTGGTCAAACAAGTACAGCTTGTTGACGAATTCATCTACGTTTGACTCTTGGACTGCTTTGAAGAGGTCTCTTAGGATGTGGTACTCTCGCTGTTCTCCAAACTTGTCAATCTCAACATACTCATCTAGGGCGCGTTGCGTAGCCACATTATCTCCTGAAGCTAGATGGCAAATTCCAGCCTTGAACAGATAGTCTTTGACCGAGTATTTCATGAGGTTATTGTCAACAGCGCCTTTTGCTACGCGCTCAAAGATATCAGTTGCTTTGTGATAGTCTTTGGCCACGGCAGCCATTTCGGCAACCTTGAGCCAGATCTTGTTGGCCATGCTACGGCAAGCAAGTATAGCATTGTTAGTCGCGTTTCGTCACACCCAGTAATACGGGAAATAATCATAGCTACTTACGCAGGTGCATTGTCGCCCTCATACCAGCCGGCCGCTTGTTCATAGGCTTCTAGGGCTGCCTTGGTGTTGCCCAGCTGTGTGTCGTAGATCTCTGCCAAAGCCTCCTGATGGCCAGCGGCACGGCGGAAGTTGCCCCGAGAGCAGTATTGTCTGATTGCTAGTTCTACACAGCGGGCGGCAGCAGCTGGATCGTCCGTGCGATAAGCCTTGAAAGCATCTAGGCGGGTGTTGGCGGCATCGTCGGGGTCCTGCAGATGTTGCTCCTGTATTTTCGCGGCTTCCTCTAATGCCTTGCCGGCGTCAATATCTGCATTAGGGAGAAAATAAGAATAACACGTCAGTTTAGTTCAAGATCAGCGGGGCTTAGCGAAAGAGGAGGGAAGGAAACGCATGGTCTGGTCTACTACTATTATTCTACAGCGACATACTCAGCTTCTGCAGGCGGAAAGTATTGCCAGCCTGTATGAACAGGTCGGCGGCATTAGAGTACAGTTCATTGCGCCTGCCAAAGAAGTTGAAGCTTTTTTCAGCACTATCCCGGGCGTTCGTTGCCTAGATATTGCGCCACATGGTTAGCTTGAGCTGATAAATGCAAAGCAACAAAAACACCATGAGATAAGGTGAAGGGTGTATGTTTGTGTATCCGGTCCCAGGTATGGAGGTGGAGCCGGAGTCAAGCCGAAGGGGAGAGGAAAGACCAGCTTCTCACCTTCTTCAAAAGCACATGGGGATCGCTCATTGTTGGAGATGGTCGAGGCTATGGAGATGGAGAGAGTAGAGGTCGGCGGATTAGGCGCGTTGCGTAATTTATATGGATAGGCTAGGCAAAGGAGGGCCAAAGTATAGAGTTAGAAAGAAAAAAGAAAAGAGCTGAAGCTATCACTATACTAAAACGCTGTCACTATTAAAGCTGATCAACGTCCGACTGTTCAGTCTTTCGAAACCACATACGTAATAACAAGGCTAGGGGGAATATTGGCCAGTGCTTGTTTGGGGTTAGGTCTCAGGTTCTAGTCTACAGTAGCTAATTCGGTTCCCCTCTTTGATGAACGTTTAGGGTTATTGGTGTTTTCAACAACCCTAGTTATGCTCAGACCCATTTGCGATGTTTTTAGTAACACTAGAAATACGGCAAAACATCGGTTAAGTAATAGACCAGCAACAGAACAAAAAGAGTACTAAGCTTAATCAACCCCGAATGAAGGGAGGCAAAAGGAAACTCGTCAGAAGAAGCGGGTTTGGGTCTTTTGTCTACGTTGCCCTCACATAGACTATGCCGCATTTGAGTGTCAATATAAGTATTCAGGGCTTTGTCTAGCTTCAGCTTGGTGAAAGGGAGCCTAAGGGACGAAACAAAAAGAATGTTCCTATTTGCACCTATAAGATTTCCTACAGAGTAGACTTTCTTGAGTTGAGGAGGAAAAGGATGCTGTAAAGTGTGGGGCTCTTACGACTATTTTATTGGTTGAATATTTGTCAATATAGGCATGTGATTGGTTCAACTACTTGGTGGTATGTAGGGCATTAAATTTTCAGGTGCGAATAGGAACAGTCATTTTATACTGTATCACGTATCCTACAATAATAGAGCGTCGTCTTTGGTGATTATTTGCTAATGCGTAAATAGCTAGTCCATCTGAATCATACTGCAAGGAAATAAGTTATCGTGTAATTGCCTTCTGTTTATTTGGTGTACATCGATATCACTGTTTAATAGACACATCGGTCAAATCGGTCTTGTTACACACACGGCAAGATTATAGCACCCTCGGCCTTTTATGCTCGAAAATGACGAAACTTTCAACCGAAGCGATAGATATTACATTACGTTACGTATAATTCTTATCGTATAACACTGATGTTAGCTGCTCAAGGTCTTGGCAACTGCTGACGAAATACATCACCTCTCCCCCCACGCATCTAATACTTTAACTCGACATGATTACGGTTGAAAGAGGAGTAGTTTGCAGAGGTATGATAATTTAGCCTTGACCTTGAGAATTCTAACACAATAATAGCGTCATAAAGCACAACTATGTTATTCTTTTCGTCGCAAATACGATCCTGAAAGTTGGGCACCAATCCCGGATGCCCAACAAAGTGCTTGTAACGCCACGCATAATCTTCAAATATCCGATAACCTGAGAACAGGCTGTCTCCTTCTGTGCAGTGCTGCCTAGCTTTTCCCTTTCCTCATCATCATCCTTTCCTCTGTTGCTTGTTATTTGTTCTTGTTATTAAAACCTCTGCATCGAGGCGAATAGAACAACTAGCCGGCATTGATTCGTTCTGTTTGTTGAGATTATTCCACTCTCTTCTTAATGAATCTCCTTGCCTTCAATTCTTAGCGCTTGTTTCTCTGACTTCATCGCAGACCATGAACCGGGATGAGTCTAAGTGAGCCGCCAGCCTCTCTGCCGCCATTGAAGATCCTGTCTCTCGGTATGTCTATGGCCCTGGCCTGCTATCGTATGCATTCATTTATCCCTAACTATCACAGATGGCGGTGGCCCCCGTGGAATTTCTACCCTCTTAGTTCTCGAATATATCCTCGAGCATATCTCCGAACGTATAGGGAATGCCGGGGACTCCGCCCACAAGCAAACAAAGCCTTGCGAGATGTTCGATCTTATCGGTGGTACCGGCACGGGTGGGTACGGCTTTTGCTAGTTATGACGATATATTTTAGGAGCCTTATTAACGCCGTTGTATTAGGATTATTGCCATCATGCTTGGACGGCTTGGCATGACAGTGAGCAAGTCCATTGGAACATATAAACGTTTTGCGGAGACAATATTCAGTCCAGAGCCGACAAACTTCCTCACGGCATCATCGGACTCCCGCTGTGCTTCGCAATTAGAGGCCGACACCAAGCAGATAATTCGGGATAACTGCTGCGATTCAAAGTCTGTATCGCCGCAAACGAATGCTCCCATTACAGCCAATACATGTTTACATGAAGATATATTGTTTAAAGACAAATCTTGCACCAAAACGTAGGTTGTGCAAATAAGCGCCATAAAGAAGAGCATATCTAACATTCTAGTACTTCTATTCAGTGCTGTGTTGGCCTTGACCAAAGCTAATATCAAAAAACCACCGACTATCCTCAAGACATATGGCAGATCTGCAAGCCTGGGTAAATGTAAGGTTTGGGAGATAGTCAGGGCTATATCCGCAGACAATAACTCATCCCATTCAGTTAAGATCGGCCGAGATGGATATGAATTCATCAACGCTCATTATGGATACAATAATCCATGTGAAGCGCTTATCTTGGAGGCTAAGAGATTGTTCCCAGGCAGGAAGCTGATAATTCTGAGCATTGGCACCGGCCTTGGTAATGCTGCTGTAATTAGCGACTCAGAAAGCTCTCCTTCCAACGCATGCTACAAAATTGTTGCTACTTCTGAGGCTACAGAGTTACGACTCAGAAAAAAGTACAGTAATACTAGCCTCTATTATAGATTCAATGTTGAGAATGGACTTGAAGAGGCTACACTTCCAGGCCTTCATAGCTTGAGCGATATCGCGGCACACACGAGAAACTATCTTGCTGAAAACAAGAATGAAGTTGCTGCATTTGTCGATGCTTTCATTAATGTCAAGGTGTTGTCTTTATCAAAACCTGTCGAGCAGCAGGGTAAGTGCCGCCAGGAAAAGTCTTGGTATATCTATGAAGCTGACCATTACGTAGCAAGACATAGTGAACAAGACAACCAGTGCTTGTCGGATCTCTTTGTGATGGACTCTACGATAGACAAGAAAAGAATCGAGGATAAAAAGGGGGGTTTACTCAGGGACTGCTATGAATGGGTCTTCAAACACGCCCACTTTCAGCAGTTCAGAGAAAATAGCGAATCTCGGATTCTCTGGATTAAGGGAGACCCTGGCAAGGGCAAGACAATGCTCCTCTGTGGCATCATCGATGAGTTGCAATCAGATACATCGGTGTCACTGTCCTATTTCTTTTGCCAAGCCGCCAGTGGCAATCGATTGAACACCGCTGTCTCTGTGCTACGAGGGCTAATCTATCACCTTGCACTCCACAACCCAGAACTCACAAAGCATGTGCGAAAGAAATACGATCGCATAGGCAAGAAACTCTTTAACAATGGGGACCCCTGGCATGATCTCTGCGATATAATTAATGGTATGCTGCAGGATCCCATCCTGGAGAATGCCATATTGATTGTCGACGCCTTGGATGAGTGTAGCATGGAATTGCAACGCTTGCTTAAATTAATTTCCGCTCCTTCGCCGGCCAAATGGATTGTGTCAAGCCGTAATCAGCCAGATATCGAAGAAACTCTGAATAACGCGGAGCACAATGTCAAGATACACCTTGAGATAAACCGAGACTCAGTCTCCGCGGCGGTTGAGTTATACGTCGACACCAAAGTCAAAGAGCTCGTGACAAATAAGGGCTACGATGAAGATACGAAAAAGACTGTCTCAAGACATTTGCGGACAAATGCCAACGGGGCTTTCCTATGGGTAGCTCTAGTTTGCCAAGAGCTATTGGATTCAGAAACCCGACAATGGGACACCAACGATATATTGGAGACGTTTCCACCCGAGCTTGATTCTCTTTACGAAAGAATGCTACAATCTGTCCTCAGGTCAAAAGATGCAGAGCTATGTAAAGATATCCTTGCCATAACTTTGGCCGCTTACCGATCCATAACCTTGGAGGAGCTAAGAGCTCTAGTTCAAGTTAGGAAGTTGAATGCGAAAGAGGTGCAAGACGCAATCAGCTTATGCGGATATTTCTTGACAGTTTACGACAACAATGTTTCTTTTGTCCATCAATCAGCGAAAGACTACTTGCTGAATGAACCCCATAGTGAAATACTACCTTTTGGCATTGAGCATCAACACCGCATGATCTTCGTGCGATCATTGGACCTCTTCCATGTCAAACTCAAGCATGATATTTGCGGCCTGCAGGCTCCTGGAATCCACATTGACGGTATTACGACTACTAAACCAGACTCGCTAGCCGCAGTTGAATATTCCTGCACCTTTTGGGTCGATCATATTCTTGAATCATCATCGGATGTAATCGACAGTGAAAACGAGAATATTCTACGGTTCTTCAAAGAGAGGTACCTTCAGTGGCTAGAGGCTCTCAGCCTTTTACGAAGCATTTCTGCTGGGGGCAAAGCATTACGGAATCTAGAACTTTATCTTGTAAGTAGTTTCATAATGGAAAGGCAGATGCTGAGAAAGCAGGATCTGACAATTTGCAGGGGGGGAAAGCATCACAAAACCTTCAGGAAATAGTCAAGGACGCTTGCCGATTTCTCCTCTCCTATGCGGGCATTATTGAAGTAGCGCCCCTCCAAGTCTATGCCTCGGCCCTGATCTTCAGCCCTACCAATAGCTTGATAAGGCAAGCATTTGAAAAGGAAGAACCAGACTGGATCGAGGTGAAGCCAATAGCTGAGCCAAATTGGAATGCTTGCCTGCAGACCCTTGAGGGCCATAAAGAAGGGGTAACATCAGTAGCGTTCTCGGATGATGGACAGCGACTGTCATCAGCGTCTCAGGACAAGACAGTCAAGATCTGGGATACCACTTTTGGCACATGTCTGCACACACTTGATTGTGGTGATGATATCAAGTTCACGATGTTTTCAGAGGACGGGGAGCGGCTGGCATCGTGGTCTAAGAGCAACGAAGTCAAGATCTGGGATGTGAATTTTGGCACATTCCTGTTCAGTCTTAAGGGCTATGCCCCCCCGGTGAAATCAGTCCTTTTGTCCAATGATGAGCAGCGGCTTGTCTCATGGTCAGGGGATACCAAGGTCCAGATCTGGGATGCTACTTCTGGCAAATGTCTGCGTACCTGTGAAGGCCACGAAGAACAGGTGACTTCAGCGGTGTTCTCGCGTGATGGGCAGCGACTGGCATCGGGGTCTCAAGACAAGACAGTCAAAATCTGGGATGCAACTCCAGGCACATACCAGCACACTGCCGAGAGCCATGAAAAACAGGTGACGTCGATGGTGTTCTCGAATGATGGGAAGCAATTGGCATCAGGGTCAGATGACACCACGGTCAAAATATGGGATTCGATTTTCGGCACATGTCTGCACACACTTAAGGGTCACGATGGATATATCACGTCAATTGTGTTCTCGGGCGATGGAAAGTGGTTGGCATCAGGGTCAGGCGACACTACAGCTAAGATTTGGAATGCCACTTCTGGCATATGTGTTCATACCCTTGAAGACCATGACGGAGAGGTTACATCGGTAGTGTTCTCAGATGATGACCGGCGACTAGCATCAGGGTCTCAAGGCAAGAAAGTCAAGATCTGGGATGTGATTTCCGGTGCATGTCTATTTACTCTTCAGGGCCACCCTTGGCCGGGCAAGCTATTGGCGTTTTCACATAATGGTCAGCTACTGGCATCCGCGTCAGATGACAAGACAATTAGGATCTGGGATGCGACCTCTGGTACATGTGTACATACTCTTCAAGCCGATAACTATTACGGAGCATCAGTGGTGCTCTCAGATGATATCCAGCGACTAGTATCGGGGTCTTTGGACGGCATAGTCAAGATTTGGGATGTAACTTCTGGTGCATGCCTACGCACCTTTCAGAGCCATGACTACTACAGAGCATCAGTGGTGCTCTCAAATGATGGCCGGCGACTGGCATCAGCGTCAGATGGCAACACAGTTAAGATATGGTGTGCAGATTCTGGCGCCTGTCTGCAGACTCTGAAGAGCCACCATCTGCCAGTGATTTCAGTGGTCTTCTCAAATAGTGGCAGACAGCTTGCATCAGGCTCTGAAGATGGTGAGGTAAAAATCTGGGATACGACTTCTTGTAAGTGTCTGCAGACTCTCCAGGGCCATTGTCATCTGGTGAGGTCAGTGGCGTTCTCAAACAATGACCAGAGACTGGCATCAGGGTCTTTTGATATGACAATCAAGATCTGGGATGCAGCTTCTGGCGCGTGCCTGAAAACTCTGGAGGGCCATACTTGGCCCGTGACGTCAGTGGTGTTCTCCGAAAATGGAGAGCGACTAGTATCAAGGTCAGATGGCGAGACTGTCAAGATCTGGGATGCAAATTCTGGTAGATTTCTGCAGACTGTGGAGGGCCATCATTGGCCGGTGGCACTAGTAGTGTCCCCAAGTGCTAGACACCCATTGGCATTAGGACCATTACCTGACAAGGCCTTTTTGTTTCGCTCCAAGTTTCATAGCTCCAATCTTAGCATTGATGACGCCTGGGTTATAAGGGGCCATCAAAGGGTGCTTTGGCTACCACCATCGTATCGCCCTATAAAATCGGTAGTAGCCGGAAAGAGAGTTAGTCTAGGCACTGCTTCCGGCCGTATCACAATCATGGGATTTAGATCTGATGGCTAGTACGAGCAGGTTGCCATCAAAGTGAGGCATTCCTAGGCTACTACATGACGTTCAATTAACATCGTATCCTCCATTCCACACTAACCTACGTGTACCCCGAGCGCCGCAGTACGCCGAGCGCTGCACTTTTCTTAACCTCTCTTATAGAAATCGTGAGAAAAACACCATAACCCATTTGATCAATAAAAACTACTCACTATACTCTTCCCCAGATGTCTCAATCACTACTTGACAAGTCCTTGCATTATGGCCCGGCTGGCTTCAGACACTACAACACTGTAGTGCTCAAGGTACATGTACATTAATTTTACAATTATTGTTGCCATTTCCAAGTCTACTTTTGAGTCACCTTCAAGTAATAGAAGTGTGTCTAGGGGTTACTGATAGTATCCCTGGAGACTACTGAGTCTACTCTAGTGTAGTTGGTGATTCAAAAGGGTCAATGGGCTGATGTCTATAGTTGCTATTTCACTAACTATACATGTACGTTAGCATAGTTGTGCCCAAAGATAGGACTCAACACCTTGATAAAGCAATAGAGAATCAATAGACTGCACAATGAGAAAGTATAGGATGTTGAGAGCGCTACGCCATAGTATGTAAGCAACCAGATAACACTTGGTGTTACCCAGGCTCAAAACTTGCTTGGAAATAGCAGTATTGTTTGACTCACTGTAGGTTAGTCTATGTCTTGTTTTCTTCATGTGCAGCCCCTCTTCTAGGTTTTGAAGTTGAGTGTTGTCAGTAACCTAAGTCAGGGTTACCAAGATTGCTGACCCTGATCCAGTTCGCCCAAACGCTAGGGTTAGCATCAGACATCAAGGGTCGTCTTCCAAGGCCCAAGTGCTCGACCCAGAACATGGTAGTGATGGATATATAAACCGGCCGAGATCCGTCCCTCGGACTAGACTTGGATAGACACAGAACAACTTCAATAATCACTTATTTTCCTTCTTCCTCTTCTTCACAGGACATTCAGTACGTCCTCCTAATATCTACCGTTAAGTGTCATTTCTTTTATGGGTCTTTAGCCTACTAGTTTTGAAGGTATAATGCGGGGTATCTGCTGTATCCATTGTGTGCCATGCTCCTACCCCACCTAACAGATTATATGATAAGAATGTTACCTGTTGATGAATAGAGAGGCTTATCAAATTAGTTGACAATGAGTGATTGTTAATGGCTCCGTACAGGAGCGAACCCATTGCATTACAAGTGTGCCTGCTATAATTTACGACCTAATTTCTTGAGCTGTTGGTAATCTAAACTAGCACTTGTTGGATTGTTGCCCCTGGATGAGTTTGGAGAAGCGCTCTCCCTGGCCACCGTGACGTGCAATGGTTCAGATAGCCGCCTATAGCGAATGTAAAACAAAGAGGCATTTTCATGGCCTTTTCTCGGTTCAGGCACTTAGGTGAGAGTTGTTTAGATCAGTCGAGATCCGCATTTCAATAAATAATTAGAGAGACAATACAAAACTAAGAGATCAGAGATGACTCTTCTACCTCAAGGATATTCAGTATATCCTCACAATTAGCACTATAACGAGCGTCCAGTATAAAAAAGCAGGAATCAATAAAGGCTGCAAAGATGGCATTAAGGGCTGCCTATCCCCCAATGCCTTGGCCTATAGCCTCCGATTATCTCTGAAGCTAGCTGTGAAATGATCAAGCTATTGATTGCTTTGCTGTAGGTAAATATTAGCTCCTTGAGACGGTCAAAATTCTCTCCATTGCCCATGTTTTCATCTCCAAGCCAATGATGATCCGCATGATTCTAGTCCATAAGACAGGGCCTTCCTGCTCACTAATCACATTGTAATTGGTTTTACCTGCAAGCGACAGCTTGATGATCGCCTTTAGAAATGGAAGCTGTAGAAATAGCTTAGACCACTTCCTCTTTTGACCGAGTCGCCATTAAGGATCCTCGGTCTTAGTACGCTATTATAATTCCAGCTCGTTATGTTATCATTTAACTAGCTGTTATGCTATAGGCGGTGGTGGTATCCACGGATTATCTAGCTTGTTGATCCTGGAAGATAACATGGGGCAAATCGTGGAAATAGAGGGTCTATCTGAAATACCAAGTCCCTGTGATTGACTCGAGCTTGCTGGTGGTACAAGAACCGGAGGGTATGACTTTTACTAGGAGCAGTCAGGTACTGTATAAGTCTTGGTAACAACTTTTGTATAGCATCATCGCTATTATGCTTGCGACTGAGAATGAGTGTTCATCAAGCCACTCAAGCCTATGAACATCCTGCAAGAATAGTGTTCGTCTGAAAAGCTAATATCTCCCGTTACCTCAATAAGCGCTTTTTCAGCTACCAAGTTAGAGATTACCGTTAAGCGAATGATTCGTAATAGCCGTGACGACTCACAGTGGGTACAGCAGCGGCAGAGTAGCAGCCATGATACATGTACACGTGAGAATGTGCCGCTTCCAGATGATCATGGAACTCAGACGTAAGCTATACATATATATACCAGAATGGTTTTCTATCCAACTTTCCATCGTGTGTATCAAGTGTTGTCACAGCTATGACTATGGTTAATGTTGAAACACTACCTGCGATCTTGACAACATACAATTCACCTCCGTCTCTCACAGGATATAAGTTTTGGGAGGTGGCTAGAGCCACATCCGTAGTTGTTACCTTCTTCGATTCAATCAAACTCGGCCGCCATAACATCGGATTCATTGATGCTAGCTATTGAGATAATAACCCATGTGAAGTGCTTATCGTAGGGGCTAAGAAACAATTCCCAAACATGGAGATGATAATTCTGAGCGTTCGAGGTGGCCTCGACGATGTTGTTGAAACTAGGGATCCACGAGATTCTGCTCTTGAAGCACTGTCGAAAATAGCAACTAGTTCCAGAAGCACCGAGTTGCGAATCAGGGCGCGATACGAAAAAGCGACTGAAGTCTACCATGGATTCAATGATGGAAATGGCTTTGAAGATATTACAGTTTTGGCTTGCCATAGCGTGAGTATGATCCCAGCACGCACGATCCGATATCTCCGTGAGAACACTCAATCTGTCAAACAGGTTGTCGCCGCCTTGACTACGAAAAGGTACAATGATAGCGAAGACAAACAACGCCTTTTAGACCTTTGAGTGACTAATCCCCACATCGACAAGAAGAATATTGAATGTGCAAAGGCGGCTTGTTGAAAGGTTGCTACCAATGGATCCTCAAACACGCGGAGTTCCAGAGATTCATGAGTGAGGCGGAGTCTCGAATTCTGTGGAGACCCTGGCAGGGATAAGACGATGCTCCTGTGTAGCATCATCGCTAATTTGGGGTTGGAAGCGTTGGTGCCAGTATCATACTGCTTTTGCCTAGCTGCAAATATTCAACTCAATACGGCCACTTCCGTGCTATAAGGGTTGCTTTGTGATCTTGCTCACCACAGCCCACACCTTACCAAGAATGTGCGAGCGAAGTATGACTCTGTGGGGGCAAAGAGTCCTCAGTGATCTCACTACTTGGCATGATCTCCGCGAAATATTGACTAATACACTGAATGGCCTGAGCCCGGAGAATGTTATCTTGATTGTCGATGCCCTGGTGAATGCGGGACAGACCGGCAAGATCTGCTGAAATTTACCACCAAGCCCTTGCTCACCAAGTGGCTTGTGTCAAGTTGCAATAAGCTGGACATCAAAGAAATCTAAATTATGCCCAGCAAAAGGTCAAGGCATATCTTGAGATTAACTGTAATTCAATCTCTGCTGCGGTCAGGTCTTTCATCAAGTTCAACGTGAACCAGCTTGCACAGAAAAAGAAACACGATGAGGACATGGCAGTGGCTGTCCTAGAGCATTTGCATTCAAATTATAACCGCACTTTCCTCCCTGTAGTGCCGGCTTTTCAAGAGCTTTGCAGATCAAGAATCAGAAAATGGCGAATACTTGACAAACTAAAGCCATTCCCACCTGGACTTGATCCTCTATATAGATGGAAGTTAGAGCAGATTATTTGGCCCAAAGATGCACAACTTCGAAAAGACATAATTGCTACGGCCGTGGTTCTATATAGATTCATCACCGTTGAAGAGCTACGTCTCCTTGTTGAGGGATCATGTTGCTCTTTCCTGACGATTCATCACAACATTGTTTTTTTTGTAAACTAGTTATCAAAGAGCTATTCACCGAATGGATCTACAGAGGAGACACTGCCTTCTGGCATTGCAGGTCAACACAACAAAGTATTTACACGATCATTGGACCTCCTCCATGATAAACTAAACCGTGATAGTTGCGGCCTAAAAGCACTGGGATGCCTCATAAACGAAGTTTCTGCCCCTGAATTAAACCCGCTAGCTTGAGTTCGATATTTCTGCATCTTCCGGGTTGATCATCTTCTGGACTCGTCAGTAGATGTGACAGTCAATGAAGATGATCAAATCCTAGACTTCTTCGAGGAAAGATACTTGCATTGGCTGGAGGATCTTAACCTGTTGCGTGGCGCGGTATACATGTTAAGTGGCGTCCCATACGTGCCCCACTTATCCGAACCNNGTGACATGATTGACACCACAATACAAAAGGAATAGTTCCAGGACGTAGCATAGACTTAAACCCCTTAATAAACCAACTGATTCAACATTTAAGATCTATTCTACAGATTATAGCGCTTGTTTACTGTGGTCAATAGTTGCAGGGTTACAACTGCCGTATCATAGACGCAGGCGTAACACCCACACCGCCTTCTGTAGCCTGGTGTCTACCATTAACGATTTAAACGTGGACACTAAAAACTAGATAAATTAGATGGCCTGTACGTCATGTTGGCACTGACTAACAATACTGCAAACTAGCTTGGCAATATCTCTCGCCAAGTACTGTATACCTGTGTTGATATTCTTGCTAAGCAACACCACTACCACTCTATTGCAGGCATACGGGCTTTAGGTCCACCCACCTACCTACTTGTATGCCTCTTACATGCTCTTGTTCTGGCCTTTGTAGGAAGCAGTATGGCTTACCTTGTGTCCATGAAATTCTGGCAAAAAGAAAAGACAGCAAAGAAGCTATTACAAGACTTGAAATTGATTCGTGTTGGTGGCTGGACAATGGCTCACCAAAGACGACGATATCTTCTTATTTCAGGAGCTAGAAGTTATTCAATGTGGGCGGTGCCCTCGAAAGACTGCAACCTTCAGTAGAGATGAAGCAAGTGTCTTTTCATTATCTCATTCTGTCTACGAAAGTCGAATAATCATCCCATCGCCAGCCCAATGCTAGACCAAGGCTCCCACTATACAACTGCCCCAGTACGGCGCCAACTCAGTCAATAGGAGTATGACGATAGGCTTGCAGCGATGGATCAGTGGGATATGCAGACAACTCAAGGCCAAGGAAAGACAGAAACATAGGAAATAAAACTGGCGATATCACCAAGGAAGGCACCACAGGAGGCACCGCAGGAGGGGAGGAGGCTACATAGAACACTCGGCGCAGGAGGCTTAGAGTACTTTCTTCAATTGAGGAGGAAAGGGGTGTTACATGGCAAAGCTAACACGACCATTTTATTGGCTAGATTGTCGTCAGATTGTTATGTGATTAGTTCAATCAATTACTTAGTGTGTGTGGGGCATTAAATTCTTTAGGTGCAAAAAGAAATTCTCTAACATTTAGGGTGCAGTAGGACAATACGATAGGCGCTCTTCGTTGGTCGTCCATAGCCCATAAATGATGACTGTTGATAGTGTGACATGGAAATACGAATTGAACCAAAATGGCTTGGTGGGATGCAAGGCCTGGCGCTAATTGGTGTGCATCATTTGGGAATGCAATTAATATAACCGGCCAGAAATGGCCACCAAGAATAGATAGCCTTCGAAAGTTCTCAGACACACGCCAAAAGTCACATCCGAAATCTTGACCGTGCGATCTTCTGACCATAACGCCGATCGCTGACCATCATCTGAGAGCACCACTGGTGTTACAAGCAAGCGATGGCCATCAAGAGTTTGCAGACACACCAGAAGTAGCATCCCAGATCTTAGCCTGATAGAGCCAGGTATGAGAGCTAGCGCGTAAACCTAAAGCGGCGCTAGTTCGATTATTTCCACGTGAGAGAGAAGGAATTGGTGAGCCTCTTCAACAATGCCCTGAAGATATTGTGATGCTTTTATCTGCTGCAGGTTGTTACATCCTCTTTATTCCCAAATTCTTGTTCTTTTTATTGAATTAACTGCTCACTGGATAACCCTCCAGCTTCTGTAATGCTTTGCCCCCGGCAGAAATGGCTTCGTAAAGGTTATGTAGAATAGATCTTAAATGTTGAATCAGTTGGTTTATTAAAGGTTTAAGTCTATGCTACGTCCTGGAACTATTCCTTTTGTATTGTGGTGTCAATCATGTCACGTGATCAGCCNNGTTCGGATAAGTGGGGCACGTATGGGACGCCACTTAACATGTATACCGCGCCACGCAACATAATCACTCACGTTGATGCGTATAAATACGTGAGTCTCGTATGAATAGCTATCCTAGAAATGTAGGTCGATTCTCTGATTCTAAAAGCTTGATGAAGAAGGAAGCAAACTCTGTGACGGACTTCCGAAGCTGGCGCTTCGTAAGTCNNAAGTCTATCTCAGAGCGGGGTCAGGGTCCGATCGTCATGTGACCCTGAACCCTAAAACCTACAGCGGGGTCAAGATTTCGCTTAATTGTGACGATGATTTTTAGCGTCGCTACTCAGGCTTGGTTCTACTTTAAAAGGGATATACGACTATTTTATTGGCTTGATTGTTGTCAGTGTGCGTTAAAATTTGGTCCACAAACAGAAACTATTGGTGTGTGAATAGGAACTCCCTCAAAACAACCTAAAATTTGGGTTCTGACAGGCTACAAGCATAACTATACGAAGTGGACTGTCATAAGCTATGTCGATGATACAATGGTATTCAATCTTGACATGACCGGATCCCCGAATCAAGGAAACTATCTGACATCTTTGAGCGGATCATTTCGCAGTGCATTCTGGACCAATATTAGTGAGAATTTCACCTATAACTTCGTGGTGTTGAAGAAATGGCTATCAAACTTCTCGCCGACCACGATGCGTCGCCCCTGGGTAAGCGCTGGTCTTCCAACTTCGTCAAGCAATAACTAGATTTTAAGATGCCACTTAGTTGCAGATACGACTGTTCGAGAGCCAAATATCAAGATTCGACTATTAGTCACGATTAGTTCAATCTTGTGGAGAACACAATCGCAAAGCAGGGCATCACCATTGTGAATATCTACAACTTTGACGAAGCTGGCCTTATGATGGGCCTGATTGCAGGCGGAATGGTTGTCGCCGGCGCAGGAAGGCATGGAAAGCCAAAATTACTGCAGCCTGGAAGCCAGGAATGGGTATCTGCGATTCAGGTGATCAATGTCTAAGGCCGGAGAATCGCACCGTTTATCGTGGTTGCAGGTCAAAATCACATTGCCAGCTAGTGTTAAGAAAGCAGGCTTCCAGGGGATTTAGCTATGGCGACAATTCGCAATAGCTGATCGATAATAAGACAGGCCTTGAGCGGCTTAAGCACTTTGATCGGCACAAAAGGCACAATCTAGTGGTCGCTATCCCCTTGTGATTTAATGGGTACAAAAGCCACCACCTGGCTGACTGTTAAAAATATTGCAGGAGCAATAACATAATCACGCATTGGATACCGTCTCATCTATCTCACCTACTCCAGCCTCTTGATGTTGGCTGCTTTGGACCGCTCAAGAAGGTATATGATAGAGAAATTAGGCATGTGATTGGGTGCTCAGTAACTCACGTTTCCAAGATCTACTTCTTTGCAGCATTTTATGATCCCTATCAAGCCACTATGGCCCAAAAAGGTATTAGAGGAGGATTTAGAGGAGCTGGAATTGTTTCTTCAGATCCGGAAAGTGTCATCGCTAAATATGACGTGTAGCTAGAGACTCTGACACTGCTCGAAAAGGAGACTAGCCTTCCCGGTCCTGGTGTTTGAAGACGTTAAAGATGCTACCTGAGGCCACTTCCGAATCTGAACACCTTGAAAGACGAATCAGATGGCACTGAAGTAGCGCGTAGACGTTAAATAATACAAACAAACAAAAAAAAAAACCAAAGTAGCTCTTCAGCGTCTATTCTTGAGGTGCTCAAGTCATTTTCTAACGGGACCAAGGCAATAATGGATCAGATGGCATTATCGGAGTCTGAGAACTAGATGCTTCGGCAGCTTGTGCGAGACGCTTAGCAAGCAGCGCAGAGCGAAAAATGAGGCGGCTTCAGAACATAGGAGCTATGACTGTCGATGATGGTAGGGAATCAATTGATCCAAAGGACATTAACACGCAGATAACAGCGGAATTATCGAGAAGCAGTGGTCGAGGAAGGCCGGGGCTACTGAACGCAAGGCGCTGCAGAACATATGGCGGAACTGGTCATAATGCAAAAAACATGTCAGATAGTCATCACAATGCCTGCAGAAGAGCATAGCGCTTAGTTTTAAGATGGCTTGTTCTATGTTTACTGCATGCTTTGTCTTGAGTGTCGGTTTTTTTGGTGCACGTGCTTATCATGTACGTTACATCATATTCACAGAGAAAACTACTACACTACACTACACTATCTTGCTTACTGGTTGGGTATCAATAAGTCCCCAACATGTGGCTAATACTCTGTAGGCAATCATGGCGTCTTGTTTAGGCTTGACGAGATACATATTAATTTTTTAGGCACAATTACCCTCGAACGGGAGTGTATTTCTCCTTGTCTGGCTCTATTCTTCTGTTTGTCCCTTTCCACACGTTTATTGCATGATTGAAGCTGTATCCAGGCAGTGAAACACACACCAACTTCATTTGCCCTGATCATCTACCTGAGTGTACTTTGTCTCTTCATGTTCCTCATCTATCTTGACCACCTTCTTTAGTTTCTTTGACCTTGTCACATCCATAGCATCACTATGAACTCATCTATGACGCAAACCACTGGGCCACCGGTGTGGCTTCTGTCTCTCGGTATGTTCTCTAGTATCTTGATACTAGCCTACTATCATGTTGCTAACTGTTACAGACGGCGGTGGTATCAATGCACTATCTAGCTTGCTCATCCTTGAAAACATCATGGAATGCATCCAAGAGTCGGAAGGGTTATCGGAAATACCAAGACCCTGTGACAGGTTTGACTTTATTGGTGGGACAGGAATTGGAGGGTATGAACTTTACTAGCTGTGGTTACACATGATGAAATCTTCGATAGTAACATCTGTACAGGATCATTGCCATTATGCTCGGCCGACTGAAGATGAGCTGCCGCGATTCGATTCAAGAGTATAAAAGCCTTGTCACAGCAATATTTGACCTAGATCAAACATCTTCATTTAAAATACCCATGAAGGAATTTTCAGCAACGAGGTTGGAGGCCACTATCAAACAAATGATTTGCAACAACTGCACCGACCCAAAATGTCTGCAACGAAAGGGTGACAGACATATAACCGACACGGACACATGCCCCCATGGAGATATCTTGTTTGCAGATGAAAATTGCACGAAGACGTGGGTACTACAAAAACAGGTCTACAAGGCGTAGAAAGTCTCATCATATCTAATGCTGCGTGTTAATCTAGTGCTGTTCTGGCGATGACGAAAGACAATCCCGAAACGCTACCTACACTATTCAAAACATACCACATCCCTAGATGCCTCACAGGATGCAAGGTTTGGGAGGTGTTCAGAGCTACCTCTACAGGTATCGCCCTCTCTCATCCAATCACACTTAGCCCTAACAAAATCGAGTTCATTGGCGCAAGCTATGCCTACTATAACCCATGCGAAGCTCTTATCTCAGAGGCTGAAAGTCAGTTTCCTGGTAGGAATATCATGATTCTGAGTATTGGAGCAGGCCGATATGGGCTTTATCAAATTGGCCATTCGAAAGATTTTATGCGTCGAAGACGCTGGGAGATGGCCCCTTTCTTTAAGCATACCCACTTGAAACTCAAAAACAAGTATGACGGCCTTGGAGTCTACTATAGATTTGATTTTGAGACTGTCATAAACGACAACCGCATTTTAGACTGGTGCAGTCTTCAAGAAATCTCAGCACACACTCGCAACTACCTCGGTGTGAAAAAGCTATCTATCGAGCGGTTTGTCACCACCTTCACTGGGAGTGGTGTCCCCCAGCTCAATATCCAGCATGATGAAAAAGACGAGCAATGCCTCTCCGATCTTTACATTACCTATCCATTCACAGACAAGAAGGATATTGAACGAAGAAATGGTGGCTTGCTGGAAGAGTCGTATGGATGGATTCTCAGCCACGAGAACATGCGGCAGTTCCTCAATGAAAACAAATCGCCAATCCTCTGGATCAAAGGGGACCCTGGCAAAGGCAAGACAATGCTCCTCTGCGGCATCATAGATGAGTTAGCGCAACACAAGTCAGTGTCTCTATCCTACTTCTTTTGCCAGGCCACCAATGATCGACTCAACACAGCTACATCTGTGCTGCGAGGCCTGATATATCACCTAGCACTCTACAATCCATATCTCACCAAGCATGTGCGGAACCAGTACGACTACAAGAAAGATCTTTTCAAAGGTCCAGGTGCATGGCATGAGCTATGCGAAATACTCACCTCCATGTTGAATGACGTGAGCCTGAAAAATGCCATCCTAATTATTGATGCTTTGGATGAGTGCAGGGTAGACCAGAAACTACTACTTGAATTCATCACCAAGCCATCACGCGCCAAATGGATTGTGTCAAGCCGCAACCGGCCAGACATCGAAGAAATCCTGGATGATGTAGAGCAAAAGGTCAAGATACACCTAGAAATAAACCAGGAATCAGTTTCTGCAGCGGTCAATTCTTTCATCGACATCAAGGTGGATGAGCTTGCACGAAAAAAGAAATACAACGGGGAGATGAAGCGTGCCGTCTTAGAACATTTACGCTTGATTGCCAACGGCACTTTCCTCTGGGTCTCCCTAGTTTGTCAAGAGCTTTCTAGTCAAGAATCCCTAAACTGGCAAAGGCTTAACGAATTGAAGTTATCCCTAACTGAAAGTGATTCTCTCTATAGATCAAGGCTAGAGCATATTAATCAGCACAAAGATCCAAAACTTTGCAAAGATATACTTGCCACAGCCTTGGTCCTATACCGATCTGTAACTGTTGAAGAGCTACATCTTTTGGTCGAGGGACTTCAAAACTTTGACAGGGAAGAAGTGGAAAAAGCCATCAAATCATGCAGTTCTTTCCTGACGATTCATAGCAATGTTGTTTCTTTTGTGCACCAGCCAGCAAAGGACTATTTGCTTAATGAATGTTCACGGGAGATACTCCCTTCTGGCATTGCGGGCCAACACGGCAAAGTCTTTACGCGATCACTGGACCTCCTCCATGATATACTCAAGCGTGATATTTACGGCCTAAATACACCTGGCTGCCTGATCGACGAAGTCAATGCTCCTCAGCCTGATCCCTTGGCTGCTATTCGATACTCCTGCACCTTCTGGGTTAATCATCTTCTGGACTCACGAGTAGATGTGATGGCTAGTGGAAATGATGAAATACTGGACTTCTTAAAAAAAGGATACCTTCACTGGCTAGAGGCACTTAGTCTTCTAAATCAAGTTTCCATTGCTGGAAAAGCCATGCAGCAGCTGGAAGCTTATTTGGTAAGTATTTTTTTTGTTGCTGTGAACGGCTCTCATGAAATGGTATTTAACATTCTGTAGCAGGGCAAAGCGTCACAGAACCTTCAAGACATTGTCCGAGATGCGCGCCGATTTCTTCTACTTCATGGAGGAGTTATTAGGATGGCGCCACTACAAGTTTATGTCTCAGCTCTCATATTCAGTCCCACAAACAGCCTCATCAGAGAAACATTTACCCATGAAGAGCCACAGTGGATTGAGGTGAAGCCAAGGGTCGAAGAAAATTGGGATGCTTGTCAACCGACTCTTGAAGGTCATGATCGCCATGTGACATCAGTTGTATTCTCAAATTATGGACAGCGACTGGCGTCGGGATCTCGGGATAAAACGGTCAAAATCTGGGATGCGACTTCTGGTACATGTCTGCAAACCCTTGAGAGCCATAGCTCAGAAGTGACATCAATAGCCTTCTCAAAAGATGGGCAGCGATTGGCATCAGGATCTTGGGATAAAACAGTCAAGATCTGGGATGCAACTTCTGGTGCATGTCTGCAGACCCTCGGGAATCACATCTCGGAAGTGACATCTGTAGCGCTCTCAAATGATGGGTGGCGGCTAGCATCAGGGTCAGATGACAAAACAGTCAAGATCTGGGACACGACTTCCGGGGCCTGCCTGAAGACTCTGAAGGGCCACTCTGGGTCGGTGACATCAGTTGCATTCTCAAACGACGGACAACGACTGGCATCGGGGTCGGATGACAAGACACTCAGGGTCTGGAATGTGACCTCTGGTACATGTCTACAGACTCTTGAGGGCCACAATGGTGGCGTGACATCAGTCGTGTTTTCCAACGACGGCCAGCAACTTGCATCAGGGTCAGACGATAACACTATCAAGATTTGGGATGTGGCTTTTAGTCCATGTCCACACACTGCCAAGAGCCACGATGAGTCGGTGACATCGGTGGCATTTTCAAACGATGGCAAGAGGCTAGCATCAGGGTCAGATGACCATACAGTCAAGATCTGGGATATGACTTCTGGGGCATGCCTGGGGAGTCTGGAGGGCCACTCTTGGTCGGTAACATCAGTTGCATTCTCAAATTATGGGCAACAATTGGTGTCAGGGTCAGATGACAAGACACTCAGGGTCTGGGATGTGGCCTCTGGTACACGTCTGCGGACTCTTGAGGGCCACAATGGTGGTGTGACATCAGTGGTGTTTTCAAACAATGGCCAGCGACTTGCATCAGGGTCAGATGACCACACATTCAAAATCTGGGATGTGACTTCCGGTGCATGTCTGTATACACTTGAGAACCACTGTTGGCCGCTATCGCTATTAGTGATGTCGAATGATGGTCAGCGACTGGCATCTGGGTCAAATGACAAGACAGTTAGGATCTGGGACGCGACTTCTGGTGCACTTCTACAGACGTTCCAATATCATGACTACTACAGGGCATCAGCGGCGCTTTCAAAGGATGGCCAGCTACTAGCATCAGGGTCAGATGACAACACAGTCAAGATATGGTCTACCTATTCTGGCGCTCTTGCGCAAACTCTGAAAGGCCATCATCGGCCAGTGATATCAATGACTTTCTCAAATGATGGCCAGAAGCTTGCATCAGGCTCTGCAGATCATACAGTAAAGATCTGGAATACGACTTCTAGTGAGTGTTTGCACACTCTTAGGGGCCATCGTCATCTGGTGAGATCAGTGGCGTTCTCAAACGATGGCCAGAGACTAGCATCAGGGTCTTTAGATATGACAATTAAAATCTGGAACGCAGCTTCTGGCGAGTGCCTGAAGACTCTGGAGGGCCATACTTGGCCAGTGACTTCAGTGATGTTCTCAAAAAATGGACAGCAACTGGCATCAAGGTCAGATGGTGAGACCACCAAGATTTGGGATGTGAATTCTGGTGTGTTCCCGCAGACTGTGGGGGGGCATCATTGGCCGGTGGCACTAAAAGTGTCCTCAAGTTCTGGACACCTATTGGAATTAGGACCATCACCTGACAAGACCTTTTTGTTTGAGTCCAAGCTTCATAGCTACAGCCTTAGCATTGATAGTGTCTGGGTTATGAGGGACCATCAAAGGGTGCTTTGGCTACCGCCATCGTATCGCCCTATAAAATCAGTAGTAGCAGAAAAGGGAGTTGGTCTAGCGACTGCTTCGGGCCGTATCATAATCATAGGATTTGGATCTAATGGCTAGTATGAGCAGGTTGGCATGAAAGTGAGGCGTTCCTCGGCTATTACATGACGTTCAAGTAGCCACATATCCTCCATTACATGTTATATACATACATTTGAACGGCATTTCAAGGATTCCTCTTGCTCGCTCTAATTTTCATCCCCAGGCTTTGCAAACATTCAAAAGTTTCATGCAGCTGCATCATTTAAATATTTACATCTACTATCATTCGTTAATTAACAGTAACTATTAGGAAGACGTACTGAATGTCCTGTGAAGAAGAAGAAGAAGGAGAATGAGTGATTTTTCATTGTTGTTGTATATCTATCTAAGTCTAGTCCGAGGAGCGGATCTCAGCCGGCTTATATATCCATCACCATCATGTTCTAGATCAAGCACATGGGCCTTGGAAGAAGACCCTTGATGTCTAATACTAACCCTAGCGTTTGGGCGAACTGGATCAGGGTCAGCAATCTTGGTAACCCTGACTTAGGTTCATATAACTAGCGTAGCGGACACGATCAGCAGTCATCGCAGGCAAGCATGTGTGGCACTTTTGCCTCCTCCATCCAACTTTTCATCTGATCAATTTATTACTCAACCATTAAATATCTCAAACTCAAATATGAGACTCCAAGTTCTCTTGCTCTTTAAGCCCTTTCAAAGCAACCCCAAACTAAACATCCGAAGCGCTGCAAACCTCTATGGTATCTCTGAGCATAAGGCTACGTTGCCGGCAGAATGGCATTCAATCGCGTCGACTATCTGATCTTGAGGAATAGATCATTATCCGGCTCACTCTTGATCTAGATCGGCGAGCATTCTCCCGTATCTATGCCGCGTAAAATTAATGGCCGATTAATTCCTTGCCAACCGTGACGCGCCTCCAGTTAGCACGCGTTATGCTTTGATTTCTTTCAGGCCACAACTAGACCTCTAGAGACGATATATTCTTTATAGTCTCTTAATCCTCGATGGCCATGAAAGCAGTTGTAGAGTTGCTTGTATTCCATCACCTCTCTGCTTCGTGAACCCCTGAGTACATCGACTATGAGATAACTATACTTGGGGTCACAGTCACATGTCCTTTCCTGTACGTCTGCTTAGACATGTTTTGGCAAAAGCCACCACTCCGTCGAATTCGCGAGATATTCTAAGGAGACTGAGATCATCAGACTTTGTAGCCTACCTCATTCGTCATCCACTTCAGTCTCTTGATGGCAGGTGCTTCAGTGCACTTAAGAACGCTTGCAGCCAAGAAATTGAGTATCTGATCAGATGCTCCATAACCCACGTTTCAAACACTGAGTTATTTCTGGCCTTCCACGCCATATTTCAGACTACTATGACAGAAAACAATATCAAGATAGCCTTTAGAGGGGCCGAGCTCATTCCCCTTGGCCTGGAAAGTGCCGTCCCAGAGTTTGATGTGTAGCTGCGAGCATCAATGCCTACCGAGGAGGCTGAACCGTCGACCCCTTGGGTCTCAAAGACCTATAGAACGTGCATGAGGCTCATTTTCAGTCAGAATGCCTCGGTAGACGAGTTGAAAAGGAGAAAAGTAGCTCCCCAGAGTCAATTCTAGAGGCTGTACGGTCTTTTTCCAAGGGAACAAGGATAGTTATGCATGAAGTTGCCTTATTGATGGCTGGGGTCAAAGACCTTAAACAGGCAAATGAGATGCTAAGTCGGCAGTGAAGGGCAAAAAGGACCTGACTACAGAAAAAAGGGCAGTCGCAATAGAAGGAGGGAGGGAAGTAATTGGCCAAGTGGATGTGGATGTGCAGGTCGTGGTCGGGGAAAGTCAGTGTGACCAGGGACCCGGCATTGTCGTGTCTGTAGCAAGCTTAGTCATAATGCAGGAACATGTCAGGTAGTAGATGAGACATCTGGGGAAGAGTATGACGAGTATTTAAAACTGATTAAATGGTGTTTTATGTTTATTTTGCGATTTCTATCTGGGGGGTATAAGAAACGTGCGATACATACTTGCCTGTGCTGCATGCTTATCCTGAATGGACCTCTGATGATGACCTTCTGTTGTTTTGGTGTACACCAAGGTCCCAGATGGCGCTCTTAAAACAACACGTCACCCATTTTGGGCACAAATAGAACCCCACGAGTTGGGCACCAATCCTCAGTGCACAACCAACCGACCATCGATATTTGTGACGCCGTACATCGTCTTAAGTATTCAACAACTCAAGGACAAGCCTTACCTTAGGCACTCCCCCGCCTCCAAATGCATTTTCTTCTGTGATTCTTTGCTTGGTCATAGTCGCTCTTTCCCCTGCTGTCTGGTGTTCATTTTAGCTAGAATCACATATCAGTATTCATTCATGCACTTTAATCAACTACCTGTCTTCTATCTTTTTACAGGTCTCCTTCGACGCTTCTCTGGTCTTATTGAAAAGGATAAGCCAAGATGGACACGCACATACACCCAGACTTTCAGCCGCCATTGAAGATCTTATCTCTTGGTGTGTTTTTATAATCTTTACATGTTTCCATATCCATTGCCTTCCTACTAACTATTACAGATGGTGGCTCTCATGGGTTATCTAGCCTCTTGATTCTCGAGCATATCGCTGAATGTATCCAGCGTGTTGAAGGCATTGGCGAAACACGCAAGCCACACGAAATGTTCGACTTTATTGGTGGTACAGGCACAGGGGGGTATATATTTCGCACGCTGTAACTACATATTATGAGAATTCCACTAACAATCTTCCCATAGGATCATTGCCATTATGCTTGGCCGACTAAAAATGACGATCGAGCAATCTATCCAAGCATATACGATCCTTTCCGAGGCCATATACAACCTGGAACCGAAAACCCCTCGCACTCTAACATCACGCGCCCTCTTAGCTACGAAATTGGAATCTGCCTTCAAGGAAATGGTTCAAAGTAGCTGCAGCGATCCGAGTTGTGGACCGCGGCAAGGGAACGACATCCATACTACTGATACGTGCCCATCTAGAGACGCATTATTTCAGGATAAGTTTTGCACAAAAACGTAAGTTCTCCAAATCCACCGTCTAGACAGCAAATCTGACATTTCATTGTTTTGAATAAGTGCTATATTAGCTATGACAAAAGTCAATCTTGAAACATCACCTACTATCTTCACAACATATGGTACATCCGCAGGCTTTGGAGCATGTAAAGTTTGGGAGATCGCCAGAGCAATATCCACAGCCAACGCTTCTCTTTCAGTAAAAGTCGGCCGAGATGAACAAGAATTTGTCGATGCCAAATACGGATACAATAATCCCTGTGAAGTACTTATCGCAGAGGCTAAGAGTGAGTTTCCAGGCAGGGAGATGATCATTCTCAGCATTGGCACCGGCGTTGGCAATGTTGTAGAAATTAGCCACTCGAAAAACTCGGTTCTCACAGCATCCTCCAAAGTTGCCACTACAGCTAAGCAGACTGAATTGCGACTCAGAGACAAGTACTGCAATGAAGGATATTACTACAGATTCAACGTTGAACGTGGGCTCGAAGACTACTCTACATTTCCAAAAAGCCGTGAGCGAGGTGTCATCGCTAGCCACACGAGTAACTATCTCCGAGAAAACAAGTATCCTGTTGCACAGTTTGTTAGAACTTTCCTTCCTCTACTACAATCTGGCGGCCAAATAGGTAAGCAATAAAAGCAGCAAAGGTACTGGCTAAGTTATGAAGTTAACAAACGCGACGGCAAATAATTAAACAGGATGTCCTCCCAGACGCGTTCATAATGAGGCAGACAAGAAATGTCTTTCGGATCTTTACATGACTGATCCCGTCATGGACAAGAAGAATATCGAAGATAAAAAGGGGGGCTTGCTGAAAGACTGCTACACATGGATCCTCAAACACGCGGGTTACCAAGCATTTAAAAAGAATGGCGAATCCCGCATTCTGTGGATCAAGGGAGACCCTGGCAAAGGCAAGACAATGCTCCTTTGTGGTATCCTCGATGAGTTAGAGCCAGATCCATCGGTGGTGTTGTCCTACTTCTTTTGCCAGGCCACAGGCGATAATCAACTCAACACAGCAACCTCTGTGCTACGAGGCCTGATATATCACCTCGCACGACACAACCCACAGCTCACCAAGCACGTGCGACAGAAGTACGATTTCAAGGGCAGGGAAATGTTCAACAATGCCGGCAGTTTTCCTGAGCTTTGCGAGATATTAAGAGCTATGCTAGACGATCCGACCCTAAAACACGTTATCTTGATTGTCGATGCCTTGGATGAATGTAGCGTAGATGGACAGCGCTTACTAAAATTCATTTCCATCCCCACGCCTGCCAAATGGATCGTATCGAGCCGCAACTGGCCAGATATCGAGGAAAGCCTAAAGGATGCTCAGCAAAAAGTCAAGATACACCTTGAGATTAACCAAAAGTCGGTTTCTGCAGCCGTCGAGTCTTACATCCAGCTCAAAACGGATCAGCTTGCGGATAAAAAGGAATACGACAAGGACATGAAGATGGCTGTCCGAGAGCATTTGCGCTCAAACGCCAACGGTACCTTCCTCTGGGTAGCTCTAGTTTGTCAAGAGCTTTCTAATTCCCAAACCCAAAAAAGGCACACACTCGAGCAACTGAAGACATTCCCACCTGGACTTGGTCCTCTTTATGGACAAATGCTACACCATATCGATCAGTCAAAGGATGCAGATCTTTGTAAAAAGGTCCTTGCCATGGCCTTAGTTTCATACCGATCTTTCACTTTAGAGGAGCTACAGGTCCTCGTTGAAGAAGCCGGGTGTTTGAAACTGGGGGAGATCGAACAAGTTATCAGCTTATGTGGCTCTTTCCTGGCTATCCATGGAACGACTATTTATTTTGTGCACCAATCAGCAAAGGACTATTTGCTGACTGAAGCTCCTAGCAAGATACTACCATCTCGTGGCATTCCGCATCAACACCACATTATGTTTGAGCGATCATTAGACCTCCTCCGTCTAAAGCTAAAGCGTGACGTTTACAGCTTGAATTCCCCGGGATATCCTATAAATGAAGTTTCCACGCCTCAACCAGACCCGCTATCTCCAATCAAATATTCCTGCATATTCTGGGTTGACCATCTTCTAGACTCAAAACCAGGTGTGACTCTGAGCCAAAACGAAAACGGTAGAGTCCTAAAGTTCTTCAAAGATAATTATCTTCAGTGGCTAGAGGCTCTAAGCCTTCTGCAAAAAGTTCCTAGCGGAAGTACAGCATTACAGAAACTAGAAGCTTACTTGGTAAGTGATTTCATGGTGACATCAAGAATACTGAGAAGCTAGAAACTAACAATTTGCAGTGGAAGTGTGGATCACGTGATGTACGTGATGTACGCGATATTGTCATGGATGCTCGCCGATTTCTGCTCTCTTATGCGGGAATAATTGAAGAAGCGCCCCTTCAGGCTTACATCTCGGCTCTCATATTCAGTCCTACCAACAGTTTAATAAAGCGGCAATTTAGCGACAAAGAACTAGACTGGATTGAGGCAAAGCCAAGTGTTGACAATGATTGGAGTGCCTGCCTCCAGACTCTTGAGGGCCATAAAGAAGGGGTGACATCCGTGGTTTTCTCCAATGATGGACAGACACTAGCATCAGGGTCTTACGACAAAACAGTCAAGATTTGGGATGCCAATAATGGCAGATGCCTACGCACTCTTAAGGGACTTGGTGAACATGTGACATCAATGGAGTTTGCGAATAATGGGCAGCGACTGATATCAGAGTCCAAGGACAAGACAGTCAAGATCTGGGATGTGACTACAGGCATATGCGTGTGCAGTCTTGAGAATCATACTCTCCAGACAGAACCGGCTCTGTTCTCAAGCGATGGCCAACGACTAGCATCATGGCCAGAGGACGTCAAACCCAAAATCTGGGATGCGACTTCCGGCGAATGTCTGCACACTCTTGAGGGTCATGAAGGGCAGGTGACATCTACCATGTTCTCAAATGATGGGAAGCAACTTGCATCATGGTCTCAAGGCACCGCAACCACGATCAAAGTTTGGGATCCGGCTTCTGGTACATGTTCACACAGTCTCGACGGCCATGAAGAACGGGTGACATCGGCGACTTTCTCAGATAATGGACGGCGACTGGCTTCAGGGTCTTTAGACAAGACAGTCAAGATCTGGGATTTAACTTCCCGCTCATTTTTGCACACCTCTGAGGGACTTGATGACCAGATGATATCAATGATGTTCTCTCGGAATGGACAATGGCTGGCATCAAGATCAAAAACCAATACAATCGAGATCTGGGATACGACTTGCGGTACATGTCGACATACTTTCAACTTTTACGGCAAATATGCAACATTGATGGCCCTTTCGAATGATGGAGAGCGACTAGCACTAGTGTCTCAGGATACTATAGTCCGAATCTGGGACGTAACTTCTAGCACATTCCTGCAAACTCGTGACAGCCATACGCTTCAGGTAACATTTTTGGTCTTTTCAAACGATAGACAACGGCTAGCATCAGGATCTTTGGACAAAACAATCAAGATCTGGGAAACGATTTTTGGCACATGTCTGCACACTCTCCGGGGCCACGATGATGATCTGACATTGTTAGAGTTCTCGAATGATGGGCAGCGCCTGGCATCAGGATCTCAGGGCAACACGACCAAGATCTGGGATTTATACTCTGGCAAATGCCTGCATACTCTTAAGGGTCATGATGAGAATGCGGCATCGGTGGTGCTCTTGATGAATGAACGGCGAGCAGCATTATGGTCTCCAGACACCACGGTCGAGATTTGGGATGTGACTTCTGGCACATTTGTCCAGACTCTTGAGAGCCATCCCCCGCAGGTAACATCAATGGTATTCTCGAATAATGGACAACTAGCATCGCCACCTCTTGACACCACAATCAAGATCTGGGATGCCACTTCTGGCGAATATCTGCACACTCTTGGGGGTCACAATGATCATGTAACATCTGTGGCATTCTCAAATGATGGGCAGCGAATAGCAACAGGGTTTCAGAATGCCACAGTCAAGATCTGGGAGGCAAATTCCGGCAAATGCCTACGTGTTCTTGAGGGCCACCAAGGTTCGGTGACATCGGTCATGTTTTCGAACGATGGACGGCGCCTTGCATCGGGGTCTCGGGATAAGACGGTCAGGATCTGGGATTTGAGTTCTAAGCTATGCTTCCAGAGTCCTTGGCTTTCAAAACTTCTATTTTCAATCGACCCATTCAACCAGCGTTCTCTTTCTTTCCACTTTGGAGCCTTAGACTTGGATATTTTCCCATCAACCGAAATTTCGTCAACTAATCAAACTTCCCTGCCCACCTCCACCTTCACCATCGATAATTTATGGATCATGAAGGATGGAAAAAGGATCGTTTGGCTACCGCCAGGGTATCGTCCTGCCCCCTTGGAGGGATCGCAATCAGTACTAGCACATGGATCCAAGCTTGCTGTGATCTCTACTTCTGGTCGCGTCTTCATTATAGGATTCAAATCTAGTAGCCGGCATTGGAAATTTTAATCTGAGTAAACTGTTGCCCAGCCATGATGTTGATCCCTAGACAGAACATATCAAGCTACTCAATGATATTCCATCTGCAAGTTATTTTCTCGCATCATCTCACGCATATAGTCAACTTGTCCATGTGTGATTCAATTCCCTATATCTTCCTATCTAACCTCGAATAGCGGACAAGTCAACACCATTCGTAGTGCTGATCTGTAAATAACGTACACGATAAGCATGCGCACCAAACAAGTATGCGCACCAAAAATCAAACAACT